>OX438801.1:7731166-7975430 GCA_949316475.1 Hypomecis punctinalis | reverse complement strand
ACTCGTCCCAGAAAATAATGCGTCTTTTTTTCTTCCACTCACTCTCGCGTCGATAGCCAGATATAAGACAGCTATACCTACCGTAGTTTTTATTCGAGTAAAATTTAGCAATACTTCTATTACTTGTAATTCTTCTGAAAAAAAATCTATCTCACATCTATCTTCTATCTAACCGACTGGGTTAGATAGAAGTTTTGTAAGTAGGTCAATGTTTAATCGATTATAAAACCACGCCCTATTTTATTAATGGCGTATTGATATTGTAGTAAGTGTTCCATTTGCCTGATTAGCTCCACCAGAACTCGACGTCGAGATATCAATCTATTGAATCCTAGATATACCTACACAGAATATAGACAGCGATGGCTCCAGGCGTGGGCAACGGGGGCCACTGCCTACAACCTCGCACCCTTTTTTTGACCCAGGAAAATATTTTATGAATACCACTGGCCTGGGGAGACCGGTGGTTAAGTGGGTGTCCCCGTCAAGTCATTATAAGTACCTACCAACTAAAAACCTGGGTTGTTTCCATCTCTGCGCTGTGCGTCGGGGCTACGGGCACGCTTCCACACTTCTCTGCGGCTATCCGGCCTCGCACCTCAAGCGAGCCGATAGACAGGAAAAACTAACAAAATATTTCCCTTTATCGAAAAAAAACATGACCAAGTTTTTGAAAGTTTTAAGTGCGAACGCAGCGAGCTCACGAACTTTTCGATGTTTAGCTTTTGTTTACACATTTCTTACATCAACTCAAACTTATTTTTGTGTCCCCTGGTAACACTCCTCACTCACCTCGCAAAATGAATATTGCCCACATGATGTTGGTCTCGCTCCGCCACTGAATATACAGATGGTACTGAATATACGTAGGTACCATACCACATAACTACCAGAGCGTTAGCTTTATCTCATGGGCAAGAAATCTGTAGTCTGTGAGTATTACTTAGCGCTCAAAGAGTAGTTTAGGACAGGTTTAGGTGTTTGTCAGCGATCAAAGTTAAGCAACGTTCGGCACGGTCAATCTTTGGTGGGTGACCGCGGGTGGCCTTTGCAACTGAGTGCCACCATTACTCGGACGACACGTAAAATAACAGTATCCGATCATTTTAACCGTTTAGCCATGTCAGAGGTTTCCAGGCGTCTTTACTCTGATAACAGGGCTATGCACTTTATGAACTTACCACTTAAGGCAGAGGTCTCCAAACTTTGAATCCTTAGGGCCATAATATTTTTTTCGGTATGTTCCAAGGGTCAAAAACATTTTTAATATTTCTGCACATCTTTTTTTTTTTTTATTTCAAATAGGTTTGCGTTTGACTACACACTGCCTGATGTAAAGCAGATATGCGGTCTAGGATGTAGCACGCTTACCTAGAAGATACCTATTTACTCGAGATTTGAAGACACTTACAATGTACTTTAACGGAAAGACAGACTTAGGCAAAGCGTTCCACATTTTGGCAGTTCGTATGAGGAATGTGGACTCAAAACGCTTGGTTCTAACGCGTGGGATGTCTACTATAAAAGGGTGGCGCTTTGGTCGCGTCTGTCTAGCCGTACGATAGAAGAAAGGGGCAGGTGGGACCAGATTGTGCAACTCCTGGGCGCACTCACCGAAGTGTATCCGATAGTAGGTAGACAGACACGCCACCCTACGTCGATGCTCGAGACTTTTCATCTTCGACTCAGTCAAGGTTTCGTTGCCTATCAGCCTCCTGGCTCGCCTTTCAATGGACTCCACAGTCTGCAACTGGTATTTGGCAGAGCCATCCCAAAGGTGAGAGCAGTATTCCATGCATTTTGCGCTTTATAAAGACTAAGCAGTTGCCCAGGTGTGAAATACCGTCTCACCTTAGAGAGAACACCAAGTTTTGTTGAGGCTAATTGGGCTTTTGATTCTATATAAGACCCAAAGTAGAGAGTCGATGATAGCGTAACGTCTAATAGTTCCAGACTGTTAGTTACCGGAACGGACACACCACGGAAAGCAGGAGACAGTTGGAAGGGCCTCTTTTTGGCCGAAATCAAACAGCTTTGAGTTTTCGTGGCATTAAACTTGACCAGGTTAGCATCACCCCGGTCAGATACCGCCTCCAGACTCAAGTTGAGCCGTTCGACCATAGCCTCTCTGAGTGACTCGATCTGTGGCCCCATCTAAGCAAACATAGGCTTTTTAGTGTTTTTTTGTTTAATATCAGTGGAATTAATTTCAATTTCATTATTATATTGTTAGTTATTGATATGCTTAAGGCTGATCGTCTCGGTCAGAGAGCGAAATTGAAATATTATTGGGTTTTTTGACGTATACCAGATAAACTACTCATTTTAAGTATCGACCATAAATAGGTAGCATTTAGGTACGTTGCATTTACGAGTTACATACACTTAAAAGCCAAATTAGTGGTCAGTTTAAGCACGAAAGTGCATCAACTGGTTTTCACCTTAGTTTTTAGTTAGTGGACTCTTATGCATAAACAGGGCAGTATTTTGATTTCTAGGTGTACCTAGGTATATACTTCGTTAAAACTACGTATTCATGGCCGCTAAATGAGTTTTTGAGAACTTACAATAAGCAATTTAATTTTAAATGCTAAACAACCCAAATATATTTTAATTTCGCGCGCGACTCAGTGAATCCACCTTAAGCTGTGTGTTTTCTGTGTGATCATTTCTGTCGTAAAGTTTTATCTTGCAAGTAAATAAAACCGAGTAATTATCATTCTGTGTTTGGTTGGGTCAAGGGTCAGATTCAAAAGGCAGTGGTCCTAGACAAGGCACGCATTGTCAGGAGGTTCCTTCGTTTGTAGCCCCCACCTAGCTTGAGCCCCGCTGTCGGTGGCAACTTAGGGCCTTCGATAAGTTAAGCGTGCGCATGCAGGGGGTGCACGGAGCGGCTACTATTACATTCTCTTTAAGAGCGTTTGCCCGCACCGGATTTCCGACGTGGGCCTAAGATACCCAGCGCGGCGAGCGCTCGATGCTGCATCTAGTGATGCTAGAACAATATTTACACCCGCCGCATGCGCCCGCCGCGCCGCGCACCCGCCACCCGCCGTGCATGTACAAACCCGTCGCACGCGTCCGCGCCAGATAGCGCTGCTCCAACTTATCATTCAATACATACATACAAGAGGCGGGTACTCACCGCGTGCGCACGCGCACACGTAGATTAAATTTTTATACTGGATATATAAGATATAATATATAATACCTACCTAGACCTATAAAAATAGGTAATTTTTTTTTTTTTTTTTTTTTTTTTTATTTCGAATAGGTTTGCGTTTGACTACACACAGCCTGATGTTAAGCAGATGTGCGGTCTAGGATGTAGCACGCTTACCTAGAAGATACCTATTTACTCGGGATTTGAAGACACTCACGTTGTACTTTAACGGGAAGACAGACCCAGGCAAAGTATTCCACATTCCGGCTGTTCGTATGAGGAATGAGGATTCGAAACGCTTGGTTCTAACGCGCGGAATGTCCACCATAAAAGGGTGACGCTTTGGTCGCGTCCGTCTAGCCGTACGATAGAAGAAAGGGGCAGGGGGGACCAGATTGTGCAACTCCTGGGCGCACTCTCCGAAGTGTATCCGGTAAAAGACCGACAAACACGCTACCTTGCGACGATGCTCAAGACTTTGCAGCTGCGTCTTAGTCAAGGTGTCGTTGTCAATCAGCCTCCTGGCTCGTCTCTCAATCGATTCCAGAGCCTCCAGTTGATATTTGGCAGAGCCATCCCAAAGGTGAGAGCAGTATTCCATGCAAGACCTGACTTGTGCTTTATAAAGACTAAGCAGTTGCTCAGGTGTGAAATACCGTCTCACCTTAGAGAGAACACCAAGTTTTTTGGAGGCTAATTGGGCTTTGGACTCTATGTAAGAGCCAAAGTTAAGAGAAGATGAGAGTGAAACGCCTAATAGTTCCAAGCTGTCAGTTACCGGAACGGAGACACCACGGAAAGCGGGAGACAATTGAAAGGGTCTCTTTTTGGCCGAAAACAGACAGCCCTGAGTCTTTGTGGCATTAAACTTGACCAGGTTAGCATCACCCCAGTCGGATACCGCCTGCAGACTCAAGTTGAGCCGTTCAACCATAGCCTCTCTGTATAACTCGATCTGTGACCCGCTGGTTCTTGCATCGGACGTGTAGCTCTCCACGACTGTACTGTCATCTGCGTACCCAAAGATCCCGGGCTTAAGCAGATCGTTGATATGCAGTAGGAAGAGTGTCGCAGAGAGCACAGACCCCTGAGGAACACCGGCATTGATAGCCATTTGGTCTGACGAGCAGCCATCAACGACAACTCGTATCGACCGATTCCTCAAGAAATCTGATATCCATGTGCAGAAATCAGCAGGCAGGCCGTAAGATGGAAGCTTGCCAATAAGGCTCTCGTGCCAGACCCTATCAAAAGCTTTGGAAATGTCCAAGGAGACAGCCAACGCCTCCCCGTGCTTCTCCATGACCTCACTCCAGATGTGTGTGGCGTACGCTAGAAGGTCCCCAGTAGACCGGTTTCGGCGAAAGCCGTACTGGCGGTCACTGAGTAAGTCATTCGCTTCCAGGTAGGCCAGGAGCCTGTTATTTAGAACACGTTCCATACTCTTACAGAGTATAGACGTGATCGAAATTGGCCTGTAGTTGGCAGGGTCGGCACGGCTGCCCTTCTTGGGTACAGGTTGCACGTTAGCAAGCTTCCAAGATTTGGGCACTTGACCTGTCTTCAGAGATAGGCGAAAGAGGCGAGTCAGCACAGGCGACAGCTCAGGCGCACAAGTCCTCAATACAATGGCCGGAATACCATCAGGGCCACTGGCTTTGTTCACATCTAGACTGCGGAGAACTTTGAGGACCTCCTTTTGCCGGATGTGTATTTCACTCATTACAGTGTCACAGTTTGGCAAAGTTGGAGGTCTCGCACTACCGGGGTCTAGACGCGAAGACTCAGCAAATTGAGATGCAAATAAATTTGCTTTCTCTACCGCGGTATGGGCCAGTGAACCATTGGGTTTCAGCAACGGAGGCAGTGAGGGGCGGCAGAAGTTCGCTTCAACCGATTTAGCTAGGGACCAGAATGCCTTACTACCCGCAGGGTAAGAAGCAAGCTTGTTTCCTATTCGACTAATGTGGTCAAAGCGAGCCCTCCGCATAACCTTTTTGCAGGACTTAGCAGCCCTATTGTATGCCTTCTTCCTCATACTAACGTCCCTCAACTTACGGTTTCGAGCATCGACCCAAGCCAGGTATGCCTGATGCTTTTGCGCTTCGGCGCGTCCACATTCAGGCCCAAACCAGGGCCGAGCTTTGCTAGACAGAGGCACGTCCGAAAATGGGATGAAGTATTCCATGGCGGTACGAAGCACATCTGTCACGGCATCCGCGCACGCAGAAGGATCATCGGAAGAAAAACAAACAGGCTGCCAAGGATAAGAAGCAAAGAAACACCGCATCTCATCCCAATCTGCTGACTTGTACCGCCACACGCGCCGTGACCCTTTGGGACTGGGGTCTGATGGGGAGTAGACGGATACAGATTTCACCAGACAGTGGTCAGATGTACCTAACGGTGGGGAGATCGCCACTGAATATCGGTCTGGATCGGTAGTCAGCAGAAGGTCCAAGCAGTAGGCCGTGTGCGAGTCAACATCAGGTACCCGTGTGGCGCCTTGAACCATCTGGGTGAGATCAAGTGTAAGGCAAGCTTGCGCGTCTCAAGCCCAGCATGGTTTGTGTCCAGGTATGGGTGAAGCCACTCTTTATGGTGGCCATTAAAATCCCCCAGGATCACTAATTGGGCCGAAGGGTAGGTGAGCTGAGCAGCATCCGCCGCCTCACTAAGGTATTCGGTGAGTCTGGTCGTCTCCTGGTCTCCGCTATGTGATCGGTATACACAGGCGTAGATAATTTTCTCTACGCCAGTGTCCGCCAAAGCCCAGAGCACGGAAAATGAAGAGTCTTCAAACCTACGAAGGCGCAGAAAGCAAATGTCATCCCGGGCGTACACGCATACACCCGCACGTGGTTTGAAACGGTGCTCCAGGGAGTACCCTGGGTAGGAAAGATACGACACGTCGGATGGACCAGAAATCTGCGTCTCCGTGAGAAACAATAGGTGGGGACGATCTGTCTCGAGATGATGATGGACAGGCGTGAGATTGGAGTGCAGGCCCCGAATATTGCACAGGTGCACTTTAAGTGAGAGGGAGTGCTGCCGCTGTGTACACGTTCTTTTTCTTCTAGTGTTTCTCATGGTTAATGGCGGAGTAAAGTAGGTAGAAAGTCGGAAGTGGAACGAGACGTCACTCTGCAGATTCAGTGGTACAACACAAAAATCACACACATCCACGGTAGACTAGCCTAATTAGGTATGTATTCAGTAAAATATTGCACGCCCGAAAAGGGTAAGACTGTGATACTTCTTTTATAATTTTTTAACAACATATGTACCAGTTTTATAGCAATAAACGATATTCTGATTCTGATTCTAATACTTTTTTTATTTTGTAAAAGATTTGTACAAATATTGTAAAAATCTAACCCAATATAAAAAAAAATATGAGTAGGATATGAGAATAACACGATTAATGGTTCAAATAAAACAACTCATTCGTCTATGCGAGCATGTCACGTTTATTTATCATAAAAAGAAAACTTGAAATGAAGAATAAAAAAATATTATGTACTTATCCTTAGACTTACAAGAGATAATAACTAAGATAGCATAATACACAGGTATTACTGAACAACCACCTTCGTCGGGCTGCTTCTGGCCCACTCGATATTATTATAGGCCGAGTCACACAACTTGGCGGTTGTTATGTTAGCTACAAGGTGCAGATACAAGTCGCGTCAAGTAAAAAGAACGCTTGATCTTTAAACTGCGCGCAAAGAAATTGAACTCCTATTGCACAGTAAATAGGAGTTAAGTCTCCTAGTATGCAGCTTTAATTGCAGGAAGGTTTAATTCCTATTACTTACGCAATAAGAGTTACTCCCTTCGCACACGAGGCGTAAGCGTAGTCATATCGTAACACGCGCGCAGGCCCAGAGGAATACGAGCGCGTACATGTTCAAACAAGTCCGCACACGGAGCGGTGCTGCAGCGTATCGTAGAAGGCATTTACTGCACGACAGGCGTAGCGTACTTGCGTAAAAAGTAACTGTTGATTAATTTCTTTAAAAATTTGACAAAATTTTAATTTTTATAACTTTTTACGACATTTAATTTCAAAATGATACATCGATTGAATTCGCGAAACTGGTTCCCTTATCTATGTATATAATTATTTATTGGGTAAATATTCATGGAAAAATGTAACAGATAAAGCTTAGGCAGAAATATCGTCTAAAATAAACTGATTTTCTAAAACGCCAAGATTTCAACTAAGATCTTACAAAACGATACGCCTACGCGACGATTCGTGTGTGGAACACTACTCGTCCCGTACGCGTTGCGTCGTAACGATACGTCTACGCCTACGCCTCGTGTACGAACGGCCTTTCCTTGTGCGCTTTGACACTCCAGCGTTCTTTTGACGTGTCGCGAGGTGTAACCCAATCCTCGCACAGCTTGTAGCTAACCTCACACCCGCCAACTTGTATGATTCGGCCTGTACTGCCTATTTCAATTCCATTTGAATGTGACAAGTAACAGAAATAATATCCATATTACTTCTCTTACTATATTCCCACTGAATATAAGACATGGTTATCCAGAACTAGTGTACTAAGCCGGAAAGGTGAGTTACTCCATCTTTATGAACAACTTTTACTATGGGGCCAACTCAGAATTAGAGAAGAAAAAAAACAGCTGCTTCATTATATTTTGTCTATTCCGAGTTGCCATTTTTGACCGACGAACCACCGGAGGAGGTATACAATTCGACGCGTATATATTTTTTTTTGTGTATCCGATTCTATAATTATTTTTTTTATTGGAAAGAGTATACATCGAAATTGGTACCATTTAAATTTTATCGAAATCGGCTGAGCCATTTTTGATAAATCAACAATAATGTGAAAAATCTCACATCGATCCGTGCGAAATATTCGCGAATTCTGTACACGGGTGAAGTCGGTCATGCTAATTATTGCAAAAAAAAACTTGTGTATGGAACAGCTGATTTTTTTACTAGACTAGGCTATTTAACAAAATTTGTATGTCCTCTTGTAATAGCTAACCATAAACAGAGCCGATTAAAGAAAACAAAAATAAAATCAACTTAGAAATAAAGAAGTTACAAGCATTTTATTTTCTTGCTATACAAAGAGCGCACTATGTCAGAACGTGACGTCACGGTCCGTAAGTGTCATACATTCGCCATACTTATGTAATGCTTTGTGGGAAAGGGACAAAGCATCCCCTCTTAATCCCTACCAAAATCTTTTCAAGCTTATATCTCTGAACTTGATTAGCCAATTTTAGTTATTTTTTCAGTTTAGGAATCATAATTAATTGGAGAGTTCAATTATTTTAATACTTTTATACCTTGTAAAATATAGCTTGATACGCTAGACATGCTTGTGTATCTCGACCATGAAGTAAAGCATTGTGTACCGAACATTTAGGATATAAAAATATGGCACTTGATGTGCGTGAATCAATACACGTATGTCAATGTCAATGACTCGCGTATCAAGCTATATTTTACAAGGTATAATTAAAAGTTTTTGAAATGATTATCACAATAAGAAAATTTTTAAACACCTAGTGTGTTAAGCACGATAAAAATAATTTCATTAATTCGAAAATAGCGCATTGCTTAAATGCTCAATTTCTCGTTAATGGTAAGAAGTTCTAATAATTTCACATTAAGTGACTCACTGGTTTAAAGCAGTTCTCACAGATGGCGCTTCCAACAATGTAGTAGTTGGTAAAAATGATAAAACACTTTCACTAATTTGACGCCTTCGCAGACAGCGTTTCTAGCTTAATTGGACAAAGCATCTGGGCCGGAATACCAGAGAGATGCAGGTTCAAATGCTGCAAACGCGTCAATTTTTGAAATGTTTATCACAAGAAGAAAGTTTCTATACACCTAGTGTGAGAAGCGCGATAAAAATCATTTCATTGATTAAGGTATAATTACTTCAATACTAGTCTACCCTATTCTGGGTTGACCCCATAGTAAAAGTTGTTCATAATAATGGTCTTGATCGCCCCTTTTCGGCTTAGAACAGGCAAGCAGATAACCCTGTATGGATATTTCACTCTGCTAGCAATAATGTGCGGTAGATAATAAAGATTTGCATATATTTTGCATGATAATTTAAAGATGACGTCCCATTTATCACTAATTATTTATGTACTAGTTTTTACCCGCGGCTTCGCCCGCATATTTTGGTTTTTGCGCAACCCGTTATTTATCCTGGATAAAAAGTAAACTATGTCACTTTCCGTCTTTCAAACCCGAGGCCCTACCTTACCACACTCGACAGTTGTTTTTTTTTGACATTTCTTAAAGCGCGCTCTAGAATAGCTCGCAGATAGCCAGAATTTTTCCAACTTACTTTTCGTTATATTATGGAACATTTACGCAATATCATTATAATTTATAGCCAACTAGTTTTTACCCGCGGCTTCGCCCGCATGATATTTAGATTTTTGACGCAATATCATTATAATTTATAGCCTATGTGTTATTCTGATATATAAGCTACATTATTGAAAAGTTTCATCTCAATCCGTTCAGTAGTTTTTGCGTGAAAGAGTAACAAACATCCATACATACATCCATCCATCCATCCATCCTCACAAACTTTCGCGTTTATAATATTAGTAGGATGTGTTATTCTGATATATAAGCTATATTATTGCAAAGTTTCATCTCAATCCGTTCAGTAGTTTTTGCGTGAAAGAGTAACAGACATCCATCCATCCATCCTCACAAACTCACAAACTTTCGCGTTTATAATATTAGAAGGATAATTCTTACCTAAGCGATTCGTTTTTGAATGCTGTTGACTTGCAATTTAATAAATTGATTTTCTAATTATCATGCAATATTAAAAAATATGGCCTAAAGGTATAGGGCTGAATCATCCAAGTCGGCGGATGTGAAGTTATTTACAGGCTGCGAGAAACCAAATCAAGGCGCAGCTTTGTGTGAGCTTCAGTCAGGATTGGATATTGCGGAGCTTGTCGCTAACTTCGGAAAGGACATGTCCACAAAATGTATGGAGGCTGGTATAATAATAATCAAAAATTCTAACCACAACACTCGTTACATTTCGAGAAAGTTCATATTTTTCTGAGTCTATTACAACAGTTAAAAGAAAAAAAGAGCACTTCGATTTTTTAAAAATTAATTTTGAATTAATTAGGATAAATAAATATATTTGGCTCAATAGGTAGTTTATCTTTATCAACCCTGATTAAGTAACCTCCAAATTGTTAAATAAAAACATTTTACCAATTAGACACACTTTTTAAGTGTTTTTTTGTCACATTGTACCTATTAACTGGTCACACTAGTAGGTTATAATTTTTAATTTTAGCAAATTAAGAGATGAATGTGTAAGAATCAGCTACGAATGCAAGTAAAATAACGATAGAAGCACTTTATTATTGCTAAACTAGAAAAAATACATAGATGTAATGTTATTTTTCATATAATTTATTTTTCGCATTTAAAAAAAAATTGGAGGGGTGAAAAAATCTAAATTAAATATTTTTGGGAAGCCCAAAAAACAAGCTTTCAAATGATGTATATATCATCTTGGTTCGATTTTTCTCTAAATAATATACCACATGCGGACGTCACCTTTCCTTGAGTAAGTCACGGCAAAATGGACGCGTAGACGTCAACTTTAAATAACAACCATACGTGATTTGAAAATAACAAAATACTTTACTATTGGTGTTTCTGGAAGAGATCGCTTAGAGCGATAAGGCCGCCAGTTACTATTTAAAACATTTGTGTCGTGCTTTACATGATATTTTAAAAATCTAGCTTTATCATTATTCTAATTTCTTGAACTATTGTGACCAAGATATAGCTTATAAGGAAAAAGTCGATTCTGTTCTATAGTAAAAAAAAAATAACTATAATATTAGGCCCCATTATGAAGGCACCATCGTAATTATAATAGCTAATTAGACTATTTCTGTTTCTTTTTCACTTTAGGCATTCGATAGAGAGAACACTTTTTACGTTGCTATTAAATTTACGATGGCGCCTTCATAATTGGGCCTATTATCCACTTTAAATTATTTCAATATAAGTACTATTTGAAAACGAGAAAACTAGGTGTCCAAAAGCACATGGTTATTCAAAAAGGGGGTACTAACCGAAAGGAGGTGATGAATTCGATAGGAAAAACAACAGCTGTCCCTTACAAAACCACCTACAACTGACAAAATGAATAAGACAGCTGTTCTTTTTTTTCTTGAATTCTGGGGAATTACCCTCTTATGGTTTAGTACACTCTTTTTGAATAACCCTGTACAATAAGTCCCATGACTAAGATTTCAAAAATAATATGGAACACGTATTTTTTATAAGAATAATCCAATAATTATGCGCGTGACGTCACGCCTACCTACATTTTTAATCAGGCGTGACGTGACGTCACGAGCGCCCACCCCCACAGTCCCGCACTATACGCTGCATCTATAACACGTTTTTTTTATTTGTACTGTACTGTACTGTACCAGCCTTTTTAATAGTCCACTGCAGGACGTAGGCCTACCCACGAAGGGTTATTAAGCCATATCCACCACGCTGGCCCAGTGCGGGTTGGTGGATTCACATACGCCATCGAATTTCTTCTACGGGACTATGCAGGTTGCCTAACGATGTTTTTCTTCATCGAAAAGCAAGTGGTGTGAAATTCCGTACATAAATTCCAAAGAACTCATTGGTACGGGACCGGGGATTCGAACCCACGACCTCACGATTGTAAGACGAGTGTCACTACCTCTAGACCACCACGGCTTTTTTTAATTTACAAATGAAAAAATACGTGACCATTTTTTTTTGATAATTTAACTAACGAATTAATTAAAATATTTTAGCCAAGCATCATACCCATTAAGCCATGTAGAACTATCAAAATTAGTTTAGTTTATTTAGTTTGGTTGAAGCAATGGTACGACAGAATCGACATAATTATTTGGTAAATAGAAAGCTAGTATAATATAGTACATCTTAATTATACCTAGTTAATATACAGGGTTATTTTTAATACAATCAAAACTTTCGATGGCAACTTCGCTATGTAATCTTGCTGCTTTACGACTTTAATACTATCGCAAACCTGTGTATGTGTAAAACGATTTTATCCCATTAAAAATAACCCTGTAGGTGTCGAGAAAATTTAAATTACACATAGAAACCCAATTATTTTTACAATTTAACGAGAAACAGTGACATTTATCACAATGACAATTATTAACATTATCTGAGAAATAAATAAGCACATAAAAATAATACTTATTTATAACTGTAAGATACACACATAAGCGAACTGTCACAGTCGGTTCTAGTCGGTAGCCAGTTTATTCTATTCGACACTATTTTTATTGAATGAAAAAGCCATAGAATTAGAACCAAAGTAATAGATACTGTACTGAAATAGCAAGAGCAATACATCACTTCGTCCTACGTTAAATGTTTTTTAAATAAATTTAAAAGGTTTTAAGTAGATACAGATGTACATAGGTACACCCGAACTTACGTTATTTCGAAGGGTTTCACAAACTAGCATCGAGCTATCTCGGCTGTCCAAATTCAAAAAGGTAAAAAGTAGGAAGATAAAATGATCAGAAATTTGAAGCTTCTTACTGTAACTACAGGGTTCAAATTTCCAATCATATCGCAAAAGACAATGTGGAACCAGTTTTAACCATTTTGACATTCCAACTTGTGATTTTGATGTATGCCGACAGACAATACGTTTTTCTTGTCCCACCACTCTCGCGTATGCTGTATAACCAGATATGAATAGCTTCTACATTACGTTCGGGATAACCCAGCTTGTGCCGATTGGCACCGATCAGGAAAGTCCTTCGGGTCCAATCGGCACGATTCGGTTTTTATCGTCACTCGTCTCCGCACGACGCGGCATTCCCGAACAATTATCTATACAACGTGTAACAGAAAAGTTGAAAATACTTAAACCACGCAAGACCAGACATATTTAAAACTTACCCCAAAAGATATAGTAATACTCAGCACGACGTACGTAATCTATTACGAGTCATATCAAGTTAAAGTTATGCGTAAAACAACCCGATGTCAACCCTAAAAATGGCGCACACGCCGCACGAAGTTCGGTCGGCCGGCCGACGAAAACCGAAAGGTGACGTCTTTTGTTGCCGGCAAAGCGATTGGCGCGTCCGCTACCGTTTTTATTTGTTAGGGTTGTCTCAAATAATAAGAAAAAAATATTTTTTAGTTTGATGTGGAAAAATAACACAGCTTTTGAAGTTTAAAATTCATATAGGTTATTCGTGACTGGATACATATACATTCGGTTTTGGCGCCCGGCAGCGCATCGATACCGTCTCGCTCATGTGTGTACCAAGACGAAAACCGAAACTAGAAATTTTATTTTCAACAATAATTTTATTTCTTTTCTTATTAACTTTACTCCTATAACCATACCATGAATAATTTGTGGACGTTTCATTTTTCGAAAAATAAAACCCGAGTTGTACATACTTACAGGGGTTTTCAGAATGGGTGTACTAAAAGGTGACTGGACAGGTTGTATTATAAACATCTTTTACTATGAGACTAATCAAGAATAAAACAGCTGTTTCATACATTGTTGCTTCCGAGCTATTTTTTATTCGGTTTCCGGTTTGGACTGAAGGTAAAAGTGATTCATAGTGAAAAGTAGTTAGTCTGAATCACCCTTTTGGCTTAGTACACCTTTTCTGAACAAGTATTTCCCATATAGCTTAATTCCAGCCGATTTCTCTAAACTATACTTAATTCTATTGCTGTTCTTTACTATCAGTGATACAAGAAAGAGACAGCAGGATCTAGAATGCTGTATGCTGTTAGTAAAGGACAACGATATAAATAAGATATAAGATAGAAATTTGAGATAAATAATAAGACAGAATTCAGCTCAGTTACTTTGTTGGACTAAAATCTCGTCATACAGTATTAGGAGTATTAGACTACACTGAATTCAGGGCCCTGTAAAAACTCTTATTACATATATTGCTTTTATTAAGATAAACAGTCCCTGAATATAATGTAGTGTAATACTTATTTTTAATTTTATTAAATTCCTAGACATACTCGTAAGTCGTATTTTTAATTATTTTTATACCTACCTAGCTGGTGCTATTGGCTTTCTAACATTTCTCAGATAACGAACATTCATGCACCTTATTGTTTAAATCTGAAGCCGAGAATCGCGTGCCATCTAGCTCACACTCAGGGTATAGCTTAGTAAGTGTGAGCGGGATAACACTATATCACAGAGCTACAGACTTACAATAAGAGCCCACGCACTATGACTTTGTTTTAAAGACGCATGACTCTCTCAGAACTATAGAGAGTGTTCCAGAACTCAACGTCATACCGGGAATAGTGGAACATTCTGTATAAAAGGGCTCTAAAACAATGATCAGAAACTCCAAACTTTTGGTTTTTGAGATATGGTCAATTTTAGAAATGTGACCAAAAATGCCACCTTGTGGCACTCCAGTTACAGCCGTGGCTTGAGTTTTCAACATTATTTCATTTTCATGATTAAATTGTAAGTCTGGATAAATGTGCAACTAGTTACAATCCAAAATACTACCGGAAATTATATATTTTTTCCAACAAATAAGATTTTTTGCCAGATTTACGAAGATAACATTTTTTGTTCCAAGTTTGAGCCGTCACCCTATAAAAAAGTATATACTAATGGCAAGTTACTTACTACAAAAGTAAGCTCAACTTATGTAGATTCGGAAATTTATGCGTAATATCACACTTAATAACTTTAATTTAAAGGACATGTCCACAAAATGTATAGAGGCTGGTATAATAATAATCAAAAATTCTAACCACAACACTCGTTATATTTCGAGAAAGTTTGAGTCTATTACATCAGTTAAAACCAAAAAAGAACCCTCCGTTTTTAAAAATTAATTTTGAATCTATTAGGATAAATAAATATATTTGGCTCAATAGGTAGTTTATCTCTATCAACTCTGGTTAAGTAACTTCCATTATTGTTAAATGGAAGCATTTTTACCAATTAGACCCAGTTTTTGAGTGTTTTTTGTCACATTGTACTTACTAACTGGTCACCCTGGTAGGTTATAATTTTTAATTTTAGCAAATCAAAACATGGATGTGAAAGAATCAGCTATGAATGCAAGTAAAATAACGATAAAAGCATTTTATTGTTGCTAAACTAGAAAAAATACAAAGCTGTATTATTATTTTTCACATTTAAAAAGAAATGGAGGGATAAGAAAAATCAAAATTGAATATTTTTCAGCTCATATATCTAGCTTTCAAATGATATATACATCATCTTGGTTCGATTTTTCTGTGAATAATATACCACTTGTGGACGTCACCTTTGTTCTTATTTGAAGCTTTCTTAAAAACGACCGCATTTCAAAAAATTACCCTTTGGGTACGGAACCCTAAAAACGAAGTGTTTTGTGTGTTATTCACATAAAATCTATGAAATCAGTGACTAAGCCTAGTGTTGCGTAATAAGGGGACTCATTTTGATCGATTTTCATTGTATTGACGTGCAACAAGGCGGCACGTGATCTGAAAATTAATTCAACTAAAATGTATTTACAGAATATAAATTCTGAATAAAGCTCAAGTCTTTAATCTTTAAAATAAAGTCATAAGTGAACATGCGATAAAAACAACACTTCCGCTTATTTACCTAATAGTCAAGCGCCCACTCGTTATCCTGCAGAAAGGCGTCGATCACCTCCTTCATTGTGAAGTTGGGTATCAGCTGGTCCGCGGTCAACTTCACTCGGGTCACCGGGTCGAAATGACCTACCCGCTGGAAAGAGGGAAAGAAAATATAATTATCAATTTCAGCCGTAGTACCTCAGAATAATGACAAGTAATAAAAAACATACTATACTCTATAAAATTTAACTTGATCTCTGCGACAGTTACATATTGACATATTTAGAGTTGGGATAGTGGTGGAAAAAATCGATTTTCAAACAATGTTGTAATGAAATCGAATGAGTAGTTTAAAGTGAGAAATTGGATTTTATTTACTTACTATTATTTAAGATCAAGTATGTACACATGTAATTAATGTTATGATATTAATTAAATACTCATAATAATGTAACGATAGTATTTATCGACGTTTTTCACCATTATCGATGCTAATGTAACATATAATTGGGTTTAATTTAATTACACATGTAAAAAATGTTATGATATTAAAATATACAATAAAATTAATGATAAATTAAGTTTTATTTAAAATATCATCAGTATAAACTATCGATATTTTAATTAAAACTCTATCTAAAACTCTGTGGTCACGAACATTCGTCGCCCATCACTAATCGGAATGCCCACAAAGTATGACATTGACAGGTACTGTCTGTACTATTAAGATATTGAGGACTTCATAGGCGTGATTTTTCTGACAGCTGTCGCAGAGATCAAGTTAAATTTTATAGAGTATAAAATAGCAAAAGGATACATCACTTTGTCTCATTTCAATTATGGCATTTAAAAGGTCTTAGAAAAAGATGCACATACACTCGAACTTTCGTAATTTCGGGATACATACAGGTAGAAAATAGGAAGGTAATATGATTAGAGATTTGAACCTTCAGCTGGAACTAGAGGGTTCAAATTTCTGATTATATCGCGTAGACCAAATTACAACCATTATGACATTCCAATTTGTGATTTTGATGTTTGACGACAGACAATGCGTATTTTTTTTTTGTTCCACTCACTCTCGCGTATGCTGTATAACCAGCCCCCCGACCGCCTAAGCAATAACAATCGTAATAGCAATCGTTTATGACTTCATTTTAGTCATTTGGCACCGCCTATGTGACGTTAGCCATCAAAGTTGTTCATTCAACGATTGCTTTAGCAATCCGCGCAAAGAAATTGATGGCTAACGTCACATAGGCGGTGCCAAATGACTAAAATGAAGTCATAAACGATTGCTATTGCTAAGGCGGTCGGGGGGCTGATATTAATAAAGACAGCTGTAACGTAGTTAGTAGTAGTAAAATAGTAGTTAGTAAAATTGAGCAAGGTTTCTATTAATTGTCATTATTGTGAGCGTAGCACCTTCACTTTTGGACATGTTTTCTCCTCAGAAGAATTACAAGTAATAGAAGTATTGCTAAATTTTACTCCAATAAAAACTACGGTACAGCTGTCTTATTCATGTCTTGTTATACAGCATACGCGAGAGTGAGTGGAACAAAATAAACGCAATGTTCGTCGCATACGTCAAAATCACCAGTTGGAATGTCAATGAATGTCATGAATTTCCAATAAATCATCGATCCACTTTGTCGGTGGATATCCTACGCTAAATGGTCTCCGTTCGAAAAGTTTGCGGTCATCTGTTCTCTGTTCTAAGAACTATACAGGGTTATTGGTAATCAATTAGCATCATTTAAGGGCATATTCTGTACATCAAAACAAACAACTTTTTTATACAACTTTTCCCAAATCCAAAATCTAAGTTTTTTTGAAAGTTGAATCAGGATATGTACAAAAAATTATGTTTTACCTAAGTACATAACTATTATTTACACTTGCTTCCATATTTACAGTACTACTTCTTGCTTACGGTATTTCTTCTGAGGTCCAAGTCTTTTTACATAGAATTAATTATGTATAGACCAGTCAAATTATTTTTCATCACATCTATTCGAAAAGGACTACTTGTTTCGCCTTTAAGTGCGCCCAAAGGTGGTGTTTTCTATAAGGAACTATATAAGTGCGCCGGAATTATCTTTGCCGCGCAATTTTTGAATTTGGAACAAATAAGTGCGACGGAATGATCTTTGCCGCGCACTTTTTGAATTTATTTGTAATGTTAGTGTTCAGCGCCAAGAAAATTAATGAAAAGAATGTAAATATAAGTTATTAATTGTTTTATCATTATACTCCATAAAATTTAACTTGATCTCTGCGACAGCTGTCAGAAAAATCACGCCTATGAAGTCCTGAATTTCTTAATAGTACAGAAAGTACTGTGTCAATGTCATACTTTATGGGCATGACGATTAGTGATGGGCGACGAATGATCATGACCACAGAGTTTTAGATAGAGTTTTATTTAAAATATCGATAGTTTATACTTACGATATTTTAAATAAAACTTAATTTATCATTAATTTTATTGTATATTTGAATATGATAACATTTTTTGCATGTATAATTAAATTAAACCCAATTATATGTTACATTAGCATCGATAATAGTGAAAAACGTCGATAAATACTATCGTTACATTATTATGAGTATTTAATTAATATCATAACATTATTTACATGTGTACATACTTGATCTTAAATAATAGTAAGTAAATAAAATCCAATTTCTCACCTACAACTACTCATTCGATTACATTACAACATTGTTTGAAAAACGATTTTTTCCATCACTATCTCAACTCTAAAAATGTCAATCTTCTATGTCAATGTCACTGTCGCAGAGATCAAGTTAAATTTTATAGAGTATAGATACCAATTAATTTCAATTTAGTTGTTACTCTACGTTTTATTTTATTAAATAATAACATTACAATAAAATATGAGGCGCCTTTTATTTTCTCATAGAAGTGATGAAAAGTAGAGTGTACTACTCGGGCGCAAAATATATTTTTGGCTCGGGCGACGTACTTTGATTCCCTAGCTACGTCCAAAATTCAACTAAAGAATCTCACGCTTCGCTCTGAATTCAAAAAAGCGCCCTCGCCATAAAAATATTATTTTGCTCCCATATGATACAATCTACTATTTCATCCCATCTATTCGAAAAGGACGACTTGGTTCGCTTTAAGTGAACCCAAAGGTGGTGTTTTCTATAAGAAACTTTAAGCGGGCAGTAATGAGTTCTTCTTTTAAAGTGCACCGCAATAGGCTATTTGACTAATTTAAATTATTCATTAGTACATAATAAGCACACTACATTTATATTTCCGAGAGATCTACTGTAATAACAATGAAAATCAAGTGTTAAAGATTAGATTTAAGATCCCGCCAAAACGACATGCTGTAATGGCGCTGGTCTGTGACGTCACACACTAGTAAATACGCTAGTTCACATCTAAAAATTGACAAAAAATACTTTAAAAGTAACTTACAGATCCAATAATATTACTCCGAAAACACAAAACACAAATTACACAAACAACAGTCAATCCAGAAATTCTCGCTTACTAGCATGTGACGCCACCAGAGCTGCCACCCATCTTAGAGCGTTTTCGTCACAGATAAAACATCAAAAAAATATCGTATTTTATTTCGTGCAATTTGCGAAGTGTATATATATTTTAGTTTAAATAAAGTGAAATATGTCCTTTTCAGGCTATTATTATCTGTACGGATTACCACAATTTTATTATAGTTGTTACTCTATGTTTTACTAAATATATAATATTATAATAAAATATGAGGGGCCTTTTATTTTCTCATAGAGGTTGATGAAAAGTAGAGTGTATAGAGAGTAGAAAATAAATATTTTTGTCTCGGGCGACGTACTTTGAATCCTTCGCTATGTTCAGCATTCTACTGTAGAATCCTTCACTTCGCTTTGGAATAAAAAAAGCGCCCTCGCCGTAAAAAAAAATTTTGCTCCCTTATGATAGAATCTACTATTTTAACCAATAGTTTTTGCTAAGCTTCTTAAGCATACCTCTAAATGCTCCTCGATATCCTTCTTTTCATAAGTAATGCCGCTGGGCGTGATCACGGGCTCGTTCAGGATCTCGAAACTGATCTTCCCGCACAAGTAGTCCGGCACATCGCGTTTCTATAACAACAAATATGTTTTTATGGCTCCATAGTATAACGAGGAACACTTATTACCATTATTAACTTCGTTGTTTCCGTCCGACCTAATATTACAAAGCCTTTTCCCAGGAGTGGGACGGAACAAGCTCACAATAATAATAACCATCATATACATATATCGGCCGTAGGACGTCCATCATTGCACATATGCTTCCGCTGTTGGTTTTTAATAAAGTCGATTAAACGTGTTTTAAATAAAGTCCAATAAACGTGTTTTTAATCACGTCCATTAAACGTGTTTTTGAATAGAGTACATTAAACGTGTTTTTAAATAGAGTACATTAAACGTGTTTTTAAAGTCGATTTAACCAGTTTTTAATGAAGTCGGTTAAGCGTGTTTTAAAAAAGTCTTAGCGGTGGATGTCCTACTGTATGCTTGCCCCGGTACACTAGTTCCAAATAAATAAATAACTTTAAATCAGGGCAATGAATTTAAAATAATTTGAAAATTACTTACCCTTCTTCTCTCGTCCATTTTAGCAAATAAGTTATTCAGTTCACTAGAGTAATTATTCTGAAAAGAAAAAAAAATGGATGAGAGTATAAAAATAAAGGATGGTATAGTTATACCATACTAATACATATAATTTTTACTTGCTATTAATGCCAAGACAATTTGTACAAGAAATAAAAAATATTTATCGTACGATTGTACAAGAAATATGTTTTAAGTAGCTAGGTAATCATTGATTAATTAAATGAATCACCTAAGATAACCAACGGTCTATCCAACGGCACTATCAGTGTTGCGGTGGGTAACCGTGGTTGGCACTTACAACTGGGCGCTACCGTTAAAGTTCTCTTAGAAGTGACGTCACGTGCCCCCACTCCCGAACTTTGACCAGGTTTATCTTTGTCGTTTATTGTTTGATTGACAAAAGAAAAAATACGTGTCCAATATTTTTGATAATCCTACTAACTGACTAATTACAATGATGATTATTTTACACAGTCATTAAGCGCGATTACAGAGGCGCCAGCGTAAATTAAATAGCAACGTAAAAAGCGTTCTCTCTATCGAATGCCTAAAGTGAAAAAGAAACAAAACTATGCTATTTAGCTAATATAGTTAAGCTGGCGCCTCTGTAATCGGGCTTAGTATGCCTGTTCTTCTTCTTCGTCGTGTCGATGATCCTGTTTTTAAATTTTTTTTTCCCAGAGTTGGCTAAGTTCTTCCCTCGGGGGGTGGCCTCGTGAAGGTCTTGCACAGTGCACACATTTGGGCTTTGGGGGCACGAAAGAAGGTGCTGCATGGTTTGCGCTGGCGCTCCGCAGTCGCACTACACTGCTGCTGAGTCAGAATATCCCCACTTGGCTAGGTTGGTCCTGCAACGGCCCACTTGTGTCCGCAGTCGGTTCAGAGATTTCCATGTGGGCCACGGGAGATCTCTGCCTTCTGGGAGGGTTTCGGAAAGCTCTATAAAGTCAGAAGGTGGTGGGTATGTGTTTTTCCATGTGTCGAGGCGGGCTTCGACAGCATGTACTTTTAGAGCTGTGGTTTCTTTTAAGAAGCTTTTCCTACTTTTTAGTCGTGTGACTGGTGTTTCACAGCCGTATAGAAGGTGCCTGGGGTCTGACTCTTGTTTCTGCTTTTCGACAGAGCAGGCAACTGTTCTGCGGGCACAGGGTGGTGCAATACCAGCTAAAGGGTAAATTAAGTTGAGCGGAGTGGGCTTGAGGCATCCTACGCCTATCCTATGCATAGTATGCCTGTTGAAGGGCTTAGAAAGTGCCATTGCGTTCAAGTTCTTTAGAGTTATGTAATCTTCAATTATGCATGTTCAATGGTCGCCAAAATATGGTATAAGCCAGGTTTACACGTAAATTGAAACTACAGCTGTTTCCGTATGGCTCTATACATTTTTGTACAGCGCCCCTGGCGAAAACGAGGTAGAACTAACCAAAATGTATGGAGCCACACGCGAACGCGAATGTTTAAGTAAACTACACAAAACCTATAGACTAAGGGCTCAGAATATTATATTACAAATACTTACACATTCCTCTTCTATTTTAACGGACTTGGCATTAATATCGTCCTCGTTCCCGCCGTCTAACTTCACCTCCTCTAGCCTACGCTGCATATCTTCACTAATAAGCCTGAAAAACGAAAAATCTTGTATGAATAATAAATCGTGATACTTTGCCACAATCCATAGTAATATTACGTACGGATTAGAATTGTGGGGCCGCGCCGCGGAGTACAAGAGAGCTTTCTCTATGCAAAAACGGGCTGTGCGAGCCATTTTCGGGGTTTCGGACGACGTGTCTTGTGTGGAGCTCTTTAGGGAACTGCGCGTACTGCCACTGCCGAGCGAACTAATCTATCAGGTAGCCCTTTTCACGCACAACCATTTAGAATTATTTGAGAGGAAAGGTACCTATTCTAGGTTAAATTTAAGAAGCAATGCTAGAAAAAATCAACTGGTGACTCCTTCTCATAGGCTGGCAAAATCGGAGAGGTCTGTATATTTTGGTGGGCCCGCTATATACAACCGAATACCCGTAAAAGTTCGGGATGCACCTTCCGCTGGGTCGTTTAGGAATAAATTAAAATGTTGGCTACATGACTACATGACAACTATTTTATGACGTAAATAACTTTTTGAAATTACCTGAATTGTTTTAAGATTTTGTGACTAATTTGGTAATTGTCAAGTTCTTTTATTTACTTTTTTGTGCTATATTGTATTGTATAGTGCCCTAATGTAATGTTTACTTATTGACTTGTAACAAATGGTGTTATGAATAAATGACTATATGTGAATACTACTGGATAGAATAGCCATGATGATGGCACTTAACAGCTGCACAAGGATTGGATTTCCCGCAGCTTATAGGTAACTTCACAGACGCCAAAAAGTTTGATTCAGCCTATGACAACGATGAGGACGTACAATCATTCTCTAATAAACCTATCGTTTAGAGATACACCCTCTATTTTATGACTATGTATATATATGTATATAAGTGTCTTTGTAGAAACATTTATAGATCGTAAAAATAACGCAAAGCTAAAGAGGCTTATAGAGCAGTTTTATAAAAACAGCATAATTATGTCCCGCATTATTTTGAAAGTTCCAATCAGAAGGACTTCTGAAATGCAATTACATCAGCAACCACCAAAGCGCCACCCTTTTATGGTGGATATTCCACGCGTTAGAACCAAGCGTTTCAAATCCTCATTCCTCATCCCACCAACCCGCACTGGGCCAGCGTGGTGGATATGGCCCAATCACCCTTCGTGGGTAGGCCTACGTCCTGCAGTAGACTATTAAAAAAGGCTGGTACAGTACAGTACAGTACATACAAACGGCCAGAATGTGGAACGCTTTGCCTGGGTCTGCCTTCCCTCTAAAGTACAACGTGGGTGTCTTCAAATCCCAAGTAAATAGGTCTAGTAGTATCTTCTAGGTAAGCGTGCTACACCTTAGACTGCACATCTGCTCAACATCAGGCAATATGTAGTCAAACGCAAACCTATTCGGAATTAAAAAAAAACTAACGTGAAACACTTACTATAACCGAAACGTGTAAATCCAATTTAGTAAATAGAAGAAATGCGTGGGAGCAGAGTAGACATACTGACACATATTACAATATTAGAGCTTAGAGCTGATCAATAGGTACATCATATTTTGTATGTCTTCCAACGACTTAGCATACTTATTGTGCTTAGCATTAGGCTCTTATTGACAAAACATGAAGCCATACGTAGATTGAAATATTAGAACTTACGTCTGTTCCTTAAAAAACGTGGGTACTGTATTGAAAATAATGATTCATAGATGAATCATTTATTCCAAAATTAGTCATTTAAAAATAGGAGAATAGGAGATGACACAGGTCACAAATGCACACTCAAAGGTCACAATAACAAAATGGAATTACATTCGTGATAAATAATCGACCAAGTTCGAGTCGAACTCGCGCTAGAAGGGTTCCGTACCTACACTATGGGAGCTCCCCTTATTTTTTTATTTTATTTTAATTTATTATTGAAGTGAATATACAACTAAATATTCTGTGAATATTTGAAGCATCTACCTGTTACTAGTATTATCGAGGGAAAAACGGCTAAAAATTCAGGTTTGTTGAATTGGATTCCACTTTTCTCGTACGAACAGCCAGATTGTGAAAAAATACCTATTTAAATAAGTCAGCAGTTCGATTTCCTGCGCGATCCTCTTCTCTTCCTGTACGTTCCACCGTTTTTCCTCGCAAGGCACAGCTGGGCCGTGGTTTCGTCGCGAACAGGGCCGGATCTATCACATGGCTTTTTGGGCTTCAGCCCAGGCCCCCCTCAGCTAAGTCGTCAAAGTAAAAGTAGCCAATAATACAAAAAACCTTTCACCTGTTGACCTGCTCACTTCCTTGTATTCACTTAAAATCGGCTCTTTGTTAAAAAATAAATCGAAAATTTTTCGCGCTCGCGCTATTCAAATGTTCAGTAGTAGTTTTTACTAATACAATATCTGATGTCACTTTCAAACTAACTTTTACTGACAAAACATCGAAAAATTTGAATGTTATAAATATTTGCACGTCTGCTTGCAGACTGAATGTGATGTAAATATAAGCCTAATAATTATGACTTGTATTGTACATGTATTCTTAGCAAATAAACGATTTGATTGATTGATTGATAGGACCATGTTGGTCTTTTACCTGGCGATGGTTTTTGCTTAGATCAACTTCATACGTTACAATTTTCTTGGTTGCATTTAATAAATGTTTGCGTTCGCTACGCACGCGTTTAATAGCAGTACACTGCTCTTTTTTGCTCATATCTTTTTTAAAGATTCAGATAATTTCAGTTAAATTATTGTGAAAACTGACTAATTTTGTCGCTTTTTGAACTGCTTTTCTCATACTTCTACGAGTATATACACGCATTATAGCAGTTGCGTGCTCTCTTTTCCTCTATTAACAATTTCAAAGTTACTGAAAAAACAAATCAATACTTTTTCGCGCTCACTGCGCTCGCGCTTAACAGTAGATCAGTGCTATCTGCATTGCATCTATTTTAAAGTTACTGAAAAATAGCCGATCATTTTTCGCGATCGCTTCCCTCGCTTTGCTTTTTTTGTTATAATGCAATAGATTTCTGCTTTTTTTCATCTACGTTTTAAAATTACTGAAATAACAAAAAATATCGCACGTATTAATAAATAAGCGCTCGCTCCGCTCGCGTTTTCTCGGAATTATTTGATTCTTTACCTTCTTTAAAAACTTGGATCAAAAGAAGAAAAAACATACAAAAATATAGTGTAGGGTCGCGTAATTTCTGTCCACTAATTAGTACCTACAATTTGATACCCCATGAATCAATGGCTGCCCTTAACTGACATTTGAAATGTTCGGCAGCCATTGCCATTAGACATTGCCACACTCGATCTCGATCTTGCTCCGATATTTCCCTCTCAGACTCTGTATCTTTGTTCCTTGCTATCCTATACCTACTTTGAGTAATTAGGTGGGCCCAGGTATACGCCCAATATTAGCTCAGGGCCCCTTAAACTCTTAAGTAAAAAACTAACCGCTCGGCCACGACCTTGCGGTAAGGATGAAATTACCTATTTAAATAAGTCTGCAGTTCGATTTCCTGCGCGATCCTCTTCTCTTCCTGTACGTTCCACCGTTTTTTCCTCGCTAGGCGCAGCTGGGCCGCAATATCGTCACCGAAGTTCAGCTTTTGGTCGCGGGCCAAGTCGTTTGCTGAAATAGAATCGTGTGCATTTGAAAAATTATTCACCTGCACATTGTTATAAATATAATTTTGGGGATTGGCACCTTAGAGGAAGGAACGAAACCCTTAGTAACTACATATAGGCCAGGTGCTAGCCCTACTATCAGAGTTTTTAAACCGACTGAAGGCCACTGACATGGCTAAACGGTTAAATAACCGGGGCCTACAATTTAGCGTGTCATGCGAGCCACGATAACGCTCAGTTATAAACACCACCCGCGGTCACCCATCCGAAGACTGATTCGGTGATCGCTGACAAACACCTAGACAAACTACCCGATGAGCGCCAGGAACAAAACCCTTACACTGGGATATTCATAAAGGATGTACTAAGTCGAAATGATGTGGTTTAGACCACTATTAAATTGTGTACAACATTTAGTATGGGACAACCTGGAATTTGACAAAAAAAATCAACTGTCTGATACAAAATATTACAAGTATTTATGTACTAAACAGTCGATTTTCAACGGTGAGTTGGACTTATAGTAAAAGTTGTTAAAACCAATGGTCTGAACCAAACCCTGTAGTTTAGAAAACCACCTTATTTTTCAAAACTGACCTTTTTCCAAAATATACCTTCATCAAAGAGATTTTTAACGAAATTGGAAAGGAAACTCTAGAAAAGGGTGGCTTGTAATAGCGTTTTGAAAAAAGGGCAGTTTGGCAGGCAGACATTTAAATCTCAATAGTTCTTTCAAGTGTCGATATTGTTGGGAAAACATTATTTGATTTATATTTATAACCACTTTTTGTTCTTTGTTCATATTTTTATCTTCTCAAGAGGTCACGGTTTATTGTACAGACCGTTTCACTCACGAAGTCGCGCCCCTCCACAATAAATTATTGGTTTGCATTTATACGCGTAGACCTCGTTTGTACACAACGCCTTAGTGTGCGTGTAGAGGCTAATAGTATAGACACTTACAGACAGTAAAAAAAATATAAAATATGATCACTTAGGTTAGAGGGTTACACTGTCGTACAACTACATTCAATAAATATGGAGGGACGCGCCTTCGTGAGTGAACAGATCTGTACTTAGTTGAATAAATTGTTTTTTTCTATTATTATTTTTTCACGTCAGTTATTAGGTATATTATTTTTGATTGTGTTATTCTGAACTAGCTTTTACTCGCGTCTTTGCACGCGTGTAATCGATTTTTTATGCTATCCCATTTAAACATTTTATTTTTCGCGACAAAAATAGCAATTATGATTCTAACCGACTTTTATATTCATGGAAAAAATCAAGGCGCTCCGTCTCTGTTACTGCGTGAAAAAAACATACCCCGTTTTTTGGTTTAATGATTTGTTGGTTTCTTGATTGCATTGTTACTTTTTCACGCAGCTACAGAGAGATAAATCTATTTGATTTTAGTTTAGAGTCAGAGAGTGTCTACTATTATGCCGGAAAAATGACCGGTTCCCTATGAGACAGACAGCACAAAAACCAAATTATCATGAGGGAAAAAGCCAGTAGAAGAGATACCTCTATGTAAATGTTTAATAGCCTCATCGTAGCACTCGAGCTCCACCAGCGCCTGGCCGAGAAAGAAGTGGCCCTTCACTTGGTTGGTGTCGATGTCGAGAGCGCGGCGGCAGTCCTGGCACGTGGCCTCCCAGTGCTTCATCTTTAAGTGGCATAGCGCTCGGTTTGTGAAGTATGTCGCTACTGACGGATTCTTTATCTAAAACAAATACCAAACAAAACTATTTATTATACACATAAGTCATTCTCAAAGTGTGCTCCGCGAGAATATATTAACTAGTAGTTCTTCGAAGAGTAGGCAGTTGCGGCACATTTCTTTAACTGAACTTTCTTAAGCCTATATCTCGACTCGTTCTTGACTGATTCGGCTCATACTCGCAAATATTGTCAGGATTTAGATACTAACGATCTAGGCAAATATTATCGAAATCGGCTGTTAAATAGCGCGACGGCAAATTTCGCCCTCTTTTTGAGGGAAATATCTACCCCCACAATGAAAACGCGCCAACGAAAAAAAACCATTCATACATAGGTACTTTATAATATGGTATCTGTATATCAAGTTTCGGCAATATTCGTCGAAAAATGCGACGAGTAGACAAACAAAATCGTCGTGTCGACGCATAGACACAATTCTCATTATGTTAAATTCCCAAAACTTGTAATATTCCAGAAAGTAGATTTTTTTTGGTTTCACAGAATGTTGAATTCTCGTTACTTAAGTTGATTAAGTCTCAAACATTAATTAAGGTTAATGTATAACATAGTATAAAACAAAGTCGCTTCCCTGTTTGTCTGTCCCTATGTATGCTTAGGTATATCTTTAAAACAACGCAACGGATTTTGATGCGGTTTTTTTAATAGATACAGTGATTCACGAGGAAGGTTTATAAGTATAATACACCTGTGCAAAGCCAGGGCGGGTCGCTAGTGTATAATAAACAAATATTTGACCTGCCTGTGTTTGTTGCACCCCTGACTGAAAGAATCTTAGTGGATGGCTATGAGAGTGAATCTTCATTGTCCTGACTGTGATGAGCCCGTAAGAAGATAGTGCATTACTCAATTGCAACTTACTATAATTATGACTCCTATAGGCCGAATCAAACTTCTTGGCGGCTGTGATGTTAGGTACAAGCTGCAGATAGCCCAATCCCGACTGAAGCTCACTTAACAGCAGCATGAGGATTGGGTAATTTGGCCTACACTACTTGACACCTTATTCATTACATATTACATTAAATTAATTCATAGCTTGGAGAACTGATGGCCGATGGGGCAGTGAAGTTCTCGAATGGAGACTATGCACCGGCAAGGGCAGCGTAGGACGTCCAGGTGGACTGACGATATTATTAAAACCGCAGGAACGTGCTGGCCGCTTCCAACTAGGCTTATTGGAAATCCATAAGGGAGGCTTATGTGGCCAGCAGTGGACGTTTTACGGCTGATAATGATGATGATTGTACTGTACTGTATCAGCCTTTTAATAGTTCACTACAGGACATAGACCTACCCACGAAGGGTGATTGGGCCATATCATGCTGGCCCAGTGTGGGTTGGTAGATTCACATATGCCATTGAATTTCTTCTATGGACATATATGCAGGTTGCCTCACAATGTTTTCCTTCACCAAAAAGCCAGTGGCGTGAAATTTCGTACATAAACTCCAAAGAACTCATTATTATGGGAACGGGATTTGATCCCACAACCTCACGATTGTAAGGTGGGTTTCACTACCTCTTGATTTATTTTAAATTTAAAAAAAAAAACAACTGCAGTGCTAAATTATAATACTTTTTGACCGATTTTTACATTTTGACCACCGGAGGAGGTAAACAATTTGACACTGACTTATATATATATTTTTTAATGTAATATAACCACACATAACTTTTTTCATCATTGTCTGATTGCAATAATTCTTTTTTTTATTGGAAAGAGTATACTTCGAAATTGGTCCCATTTAAATTTTATCGAAATCGGCTGTGCCATTTTTGATAAATCAACAATAATGTCAAAAATTCTACATCAATCCATACGAAATATTCGCGAATTCTGTACACGGGTGAAGTCGGTCATGCTAATTTTTACAAAAAATTATCTTGTACATTTGAAGATGATACACAGCAGGGATATGTGACACAGCTGCAATAATGCACATTCTTTTCCCTATTATATTAAACTCGAATCACACTATATTAAATCTCGAATTAACAAGTATAGTAATTTGAATACAGTAAGAAAGCAAATATGCATTTTCTCCTGATGCATTTCACAATGATCCCAATATGTTGATCCCAATTGACACTCATAGACATGAGTATCATTATTACAATGAATAAACAAACAAATGACCACCCTTATCTCTATGTCAGCATAAGTGTTCAGATTTCACATTCCTTATGCATACACTAAAGATCTCCAGCTATTATAACTACTGAATCTATATTATCTCGGGAATCTATTTACCTTTTAAGCACCACAACAATTACTTTATATTATGGGACCCAGTTCAAAAATCGACATTTAGTTTCTGCTTCAGATCAAACAAGATGTGGTCAAAAATAGGCTTAGCTAGCATAAACAATCAGCCAAGTGTGATTCGGACTCGCGCATGAAGGGTTCTATATCATGTTGGAGCCGCCTTTTCCTCTTGCCATTATTAATAGCGAGCAAAAATCTCTTAAAAACCACGTTTATTTTATGGAAGCTCTTTTTGAATATTTATTTTTTTCTGTTTTTGGTGTTTGTTGTAGCGGCAACAGAAATATATCTTCTGTGAAAATTTTAGCCGTCTAGCTATCACGGTTCATGAGATACAGTCTGGCGACTGACAGACAGCAGTCTTAATAATAGGGTCCCGTTACCCTTTGGGTACGGAACCCTAAAAACTACACTCAGTCACTCACTCTGAAAGCTCCTAAAGACACTACTTATACAATGTCACCTTATTTATTCCGTGTATTCACACCCTGTGTATTCCATTAGATCTTTGAAACTATACAACAGATTACAATACTGTTTTCAATATCTTTTAGAATATTCCTTTTCGAAGGTTTATAATTAGCTATAATTAATTTATTTTGTTACCAGGCAAAGCTGGAATGGGCCACTAATAAACTAATAAAGAAACATATGTTCCTGATATTTGTCCTTCTCATTCGACATCCTTTTTTTCAATTGCATATATGACTACATGCCAGCCTGATTGTCTAAGATAGGTAGGATTTGAATATAAAACAACAAACTGCATCAAGTTCCATCTTCACTAGTACTGATATTGGCTGGAGTATTGAGGTTTTAATAAACAAGAAAAAAATAATTTAATGTAAAAGTATGTTAACATCATAATATTTAGTTTTAAGGTTTTAACCTGGGACTTTTTGCTGTGCAGTAAAGACTCAGTGAGCGAGCAGAGCAAAATCCAAACTAATGCAGCAACATGGGAAGAGCAAAATACTGCACTGCACCATTGTTTAACATAAAACTTATGGTACAAGACTTAGGTACATTAATTTACAAGGTGGGTAAAGAAAAATTCTGTTCTGGAATACTTACAATAGCTTTTGTATAGCAGTTCATAGCATCTTCGTACCTTCGCAAACTGAACAGTCTGTTTCCTTGTTCTTTCAGCTCCTTGTCTGAAAGGTTTGCTGTGGAATACATATGTTTACTCATTTTGCCTCCCGTGATTTCAAAATTTCAAGTAATTATCCACATTATAAATACTACAGAGTTTAGCAAAAGGTTCCTGGCTACTATTTATCAGCACGATAGCGAAAATGTTTTGTATTTTCACTTTCTTTCCTTCGTCCCACTTCGTCCTATTTCTAGAAAGAAAAAATAAAAACAAATTGTCATATTGAAACTTTGGCATTGACATAACGTGTTGTAACTGACAGTGACTTTCAAAATGACATTTATTTTTTTCTCCTAATTTTGGCAACACACACGCTGTACTTCCCGCCATATTAAAAACAGCATATGGACCAAAAATACGGACCTATCTGATTGTAAATTCAATATCTTTGTGTACACATATAACAATAATGTTCGTAGACGTTTTGTGTATCTTTTTTAGAATTTATAGTGTTTATGTATTGAAATTATAATGCGAAAACGCATGCTCCCACTCACAAAATGCTTGCGTTGCAAGTGAATAGTATTTTATACTGAGCGCTCTTAGATTATAGAGGTGAGCGCCACACAAATTGAAAGATGGGAAGTTAGCCGCAGATGACACATCGCCTATACAAATGGCGAAGTAGTGAGCTCGGGCGTAGGGAGCGCGCGGAAGGCACTAGGTTAGCGGGCGGGCGTGCGCCGGCGTCTCGTCTTTCTGGCACCCGCTAACGTCTATATTTTGGCGTTTGCGCAGCTCTCTGCGGCTAACTTCCCATCTTTCAATTTGTGTGGCGCTCAGTATACCGATTGTATCTATCTATATCTCTTTAGAAGTGACGCCGGGGGAGACGACACAGGGGACTGCACAAAACAGCAGACTCTCTTCTGTGGGGGACTGAGTCGCCACGCAGGCGAGGACTAAGTTAAGCGGTAGGATTATAGTCCCGTGTACTTAGCTTATCCTTACCTCTATAAGTAATTACTAGAGTAACAAAATAAAATAAGAACTAAGGTAAGTATTTAAATCTAAAAGTTTTATATCGGAGACTGATAGGACGGAATTTTGTAAACAGGGTAAAGTCCAGAGAGGTCCTTTGCCCACAAGCTGTATCTTTTGATGTGAAGCTCTTTCGGAGGGGGCAGCAACATCGAACTGGATATATTTCTTCGTAGTTTTAAAGGAGCACTGCAAATCAAGAAGTTGCGATTAGAACCTTACCTATAATTATTTTTAGTCGTTGGTGGCCTAATGGTAGTAATAGTAACGCTCGCCTTGCAATCGTGAAGTCCAGGGTTCAAATCCCGATCCTACGTACCAATGAGTTCTTTAAAATCTATTATACTTATAGGGTACCTACCTAAGTACTCATTTTCACACCACTAACTATTCAGTGAAGGAAAAACCTGCAAACATTGCGCTAAAAAAAGTATTTCTTGCTGAAGGACTGAAATGGACGATGAAACGAAACGCTACCTTCTAGCTAACTCACTCACGCTAGCTAAGCGTGCTACAATTCAGACCGCATATCTGCTTAGGTAAAATCAGAGAGTACCTATGTAGTCAAACGCAAACCTATAGGTACTACAGGTACGAAAAAAAATATGTGCGTAGAAAAAAATCGACGGCGTAGTTATACCTACCTACTTATCTATCTGAATCGATCAACCTGCATTGGGTTAGCTAGAGTGATGGATCTGGCTCAATCCGCTCAATTGCCTTCCGTGAATAGGTCTATGATCAGCAATGTACTAAATATCCGGTAGGTACAGTACAGTTACCTTTCAGGTACCAGGACCTTTCTACACGTTGCGACATAAATGAGGGCGCCACCATCGCTTTAATTGCAGTATTTTGTTTTCACCTTTTCTGTTCACTAAAAGGATGACTGGCTGCTCAGGTAGGGTTTCGTTCTATCAACCATTTCAGTCATTCAGGATTAAATGACTTTTTTAAGCGTGGCACAAAAGAGTAGAAATGAATTATTCATGATACCTAAGTAACTATAATTTCTACTCTTTTGGGTCGCGCTGTAGGTATCTAAGTAGGTACCAGGGTAACATATTAATCAAGGTAGGTACCTATATTAGATTTATAATAATTATAAATTATAGAAAAAAGTCTCACGTCAAGGCAGGGTCCTTGTACAGCGGTGGGTTGAGAGGCACCTCGAGGCATTGCTTCAGCAGTGGGCATGGGAAGTGGATGTTGCCGAGAGCCAGCATCCCTTCCTGATAAATAAAGCATAATTCAAAATGTTACCTACCACCACCAGTTACAAATTATACTTCTGTAGCGTTCATAGCATAGTTTGACTACGTGGTTGTCAGCGATCAACGAAGTTAAGCAACGTTCGGCACATGTCATGACATGTCAGAGGCCTTTATGCAGCTTAAAAAAACTCAGGGCTAGCCACGCAACCTATACGAACTTCATCTCTTCAAAATATCTATAAAGTAAGTATTGAGGTAAGTGTTTGCTTTTGGCACTTCGCCGGTAGCTGCCGCGGCACACTCGCTTCGTTCGCTCGGCTCGTCATTGTTTGTTGTGTTCTAACATAACCTACTTTTTGTTTCACATCTAATCTACAAAACTGATTTGCTTCTGGCACTTCGCGGGCTACTGCGCTGCCGCGGCACTTTCGCTTTTGCTCGCTCGGCTCGTGCGTTGGTTGTCATGTTCTAATCTAACCTAACCTATTTTTTGTTTCACAACTAATAAACAATAGCGATTTGCTTCTGGCACTTCGCCGGCCGCTGCCGCAGCAAATATGACACACCAATACCTTTTTTTTTTTTTTTTTACGAGGGGGAAATCTTCCAAAGATGCCCGACCGCTTTGGGGTGCAGTCGGGTTATGTGGGATTGTACCCACTAAAACCCCCTCGGTGGCCAGCCTATGTGCCTTCTTGGGAGCCCCGGGATCTCCAAAAGGAACGCACCGGTGCTCCCGGCACTTCGTGTGTCTACTCGCCTGGAAGTGGACCAGGCTTGTACGGTCCTGTACGACAGCGTTGCCACACACGCTGCCGTTCTTCTCGGGCCCGCTTGGGTGGATGGCCAGAGCCCCAACTCTAACCACCCACGAGCCCAGGGGTCCCCTTTTAGTAGGCTCTTACTACAGGCAGGGGATACCGATGCCGTATTCTAGTGCCCCGGCATCAGGGCAAAACACACCAATACCTACTGTGTGCGACGACGTCATTTAATACAGCACACGACAGATTATAATAGTTAAACTTAGTTGTAGTACCTTAATACTTACAGTTTATAGTTAGTTTTTTTATCTATTTTGTTTAGTACAATTCAACACTGTGTAGAACATTCTGGAAAGTAGTTCTAGAATGAACCTACATACTTTGGTACCTACTCATGGCTCATAGAAAGACTGAAACTTATAGAACTTTCGGCGAGTTCTGATAGGTCAGCCCATCAGAGCTCAGCTTTATAAGTACTTAGTTACAGTACCGTATCTTTCTTCTTAGCCTTAGCATGTTTGAGGATGTTCTCGCACCAGGCCCACAAATTATCGTCAGCGGCACCACGCTGCTCCAGCCGCTCTGACAACTCCGCCATGTTACGAAGTGGGATGTGCACTTGCTGAAATATTATATTATAGGTCATATTCCAGTATAAGCAGAAGTCACAATAAAATTATAATAATATTTTCGTCATCATTATAGCTATAGGACCAGCTTATATTCAATAAGACCAGCGGCCGTATCATATACGCATTCTGACGTACCTTTGCTTTTTCTTCTGCTCGCGCCAGTTACTCGCACCACGAGAGAGAACGGAAGAAAAAGCGTAGCCGAATGCCAGAAAGCATAGATAATACGGGGGCAGTTAGAAGCGACTTGCATCCAGCAAGATCCTAGGTCATAATTATGTCCACTTTATGAATCCTACGCTGCATGAACTATAGGGGGGAGGGGTCTGTTTTCAGCAGTGGACATCCTACAGCTAAATTAGTGGAAGAGATATCCATTTTATCTTACAACTATGGCACTTACCAAGGAGAGTTAGTTATATATAAGTATACTTAGATACTTACTAATTATCATGAGAAGGGAGGGAAGTGATGTCACTAAAAGATCTGTGGAGGCAGAAGTGACAAACCAGACCAAAATGTGGATGAATTGTGTGAGGGATGTCATGCGAGAGAAATGATTTGATGGTTAGATGACGTATGATAGGGTGAAGTGGCGAAAACGTGCTGCGCTGACCCTAGTGACCATAGTGGGATAAGGGCAAAAGTAAGGGCGTAAGTAAGTAAAGATGTGATGATCGTACGAGTACTTACCAAGGAAGGTTTATTCAGTTTTTCAGTAATGAAATGCCGCATCGAGTAGAGGCCAGCGGACTTCTCGCTAGCCTTTACACTGGGCGGGGGCCGGGCTCGGAGTGACAGGGCCGTGCTGGCCGCCCCTTGGGAACTTAACATAGTAGGCAGGCCGATCTGCTCTATGAGCTCCAGGCTGGCGTCGTGACGGAGCATGTTCTCCTGCAAATGTTTTATTGGTGTTGGTCTCTAGAAAAAATCCTTATGACGGCGGAAGGACACAAGCAACTGCCTAGTTTTGTCTTTTTTGTCTTAGAATGTATAGACTTTCAAGTTTTTTGGAGTCCGCAGAAAAGTTTCTAGGGTGAGCACTGCGCTTTCATTGGAATAGACGTGGTATGAATACTAGCACCATGCCTTATTCGACTGTAACGGAAAGGCAGACACTCAGCCAGCATCGCTCGCCCCGCAAAACATTCGTCACAAAATGGTCTTATGACTTGATAAAACCTTAAAAACTAACTAAATGCACGATAGTAGGTACCTAGGTAGTTAAAAAAAAGTATAAGCCTAATTTCTGCAAAGGAAAAGTCTGCTAGGTAAATGATCTTCATATTTTATGTTCTACTGTTCGTAGTATCGTGATAGAGAAATACCTACTTAGGTAGAAATAAATATAAACAGCGTAGGTACTAAGCTTGTAATCTGTCCAACTCGACTTGAATCTTCTGCCTAACAGTAACCTCTGCCTTGTACTCGTCTACCAGGAAAGCCCAGTATTTGTTGACCCGCGCGTAGTCGCCCAGTTGGTTGTACGGCAGGAAGGACAAAACTCGTTTTCCGACTGCAGAAGGCAGTAGCTGCAACTATTCACAAGGCAAATTAATCATCATGAACACTTTCATCAGTTTTCTGTAGATCTAGTATTTTAATTTGAGATGAGGTCGGATTTAGTTTGGGGGCTCTAACAAGCTAAGGATTACATTTATCAAGGTAAACTTTGTAGGAATACAACCAAATTATTTTTGAACAGTTGGCGAGGCTTGATCTGGAATTATCGTCCAGAATAGTTTGCCATGACACTCTAAAGTTCACAAGAAGATCTTTTCAACGCCATCACCCAAATAATAATTATTATAAAATTATGAATCATCGTAGGATATTCACTTCTGAACATAATACCACCTGGAACTTTCCTTATAGACACGTAGTTTCTATCCCCTAATAAAATCTATTAGAATGTTCTTGGCATCTTGATCAAATCGTCTACGATACGGCCGATACGAAGTCTTCAATCGAGAACTTTACATCTCCACTAACCATCCTTTTTAAGGATACCTACTTTTGATATAGATCAAAATGTGACACTTTTGATAAAATAAAGGAGTAGCTGCTTACGAAATCAACGGTTTCAGTGACTTCAGGCCTAAGTCTGTTAACCTTCCAGAGCTTTCGCGTCGTTCCATCGCTGAACCTCATTTCTAGTTCTTCAAGCTTGAGGCTGTCTTTCATTGATTTTATCGTAGCGTTCCACGCCGCGAGGTTTGCTTCTAACTAAAAATGATAGAATAGTAAAAAATATACAATATACAAATTATATTTGTTAGAAAAAAAATAGTAACAATAACAGTTACCTAGCTACCTACTGGTTAGTTAATTTTATCTACTACAATCCATCCTAATAAGGTTCCTAGCTACAAACTTAAAGCAATGGTTTTCGCTGTGTAGAATTAAAATTACAGTGGCGGATTTACCAGCCGGCTGAGTAGGCTGAATCTGAATTAGTAGGTGAAAAATATTTGCACTCGAGTGCATCACGTAACTTTTCATCCTACCTCAACGAGGAAATGGCTAATTACAAAAGCTCATTTGCGCATTATCAACAGTTTCAGTCATGTTTCACAGTCAATAAAATTATGTTGGCGTCAAATAAACTTCACCGTCGTCGCTAGACTCACTCTTTTTAGGTTTTTCACTTCAACAACATGACGTGAATTATCGAAGATCAAAAATACTTTTTCCGAGAATGAATGAAATTCGTTGAAAAAAAATAGAATGTTGTTTTTAAACTTTCGCGATTTGAACACAATATTATTATTTTATACTACGGGACTAATCGCGCACTAAATAATCGCGTCCGATGGCTCCTTGGCACACACAGTTTACAGGAAGCCCACGCACACAGACAGATACCTACACGCAACTTCACACCATCATCCGCGCCATTTGCAGTCGGTGGCCAAAGCGCTGCTGGACAGAGCGGATGCCATCTGTGACGCTGAACATGTAGCGACTGAGAAAGCGCATGTGCAGGAAGTTTTAAAGAGAAATGGTTATAATGTGAAAAAGCGAGACCTAGGTAGACGCAGGTATCGGAAACACGGTTTCGACGTTGGAAGGCAGCCGGCTTTCATGCCTTATGTTAAAGGAGTGACGGATAAGGTGGGAACTTTGTTAAAGGATTACTCCATCAAGACAGTGTATACTCCCTTATCCAAACTAATGGGCCAAGTCAGAACGCCGAAGGATGTCATTCCGTTTCAGACTCCTGGTGTATATAAGGTGGATTGCAGCTGCGGTAGTTCCTACATAGGTCAAACGAAGCGTACTATTGCTGAACGGATCAAAGAACATATCGCGGCAGTCGAAAACCGCCAGATACAGAAGTCTGCTATAGCTGAGCATTATCGGCGTCGTGGAATCCTGTTGTCAACAAATGCAAATCGCGTAGTGTAGGTAGAAGGACATTGTTAGATACCGTCAGTGTTGTGCGTCGTAATGACAATTTTTCAAGTTCAAATTGAATTGGCGGTACCAGCTGTTCTACATTCCAGTCTACCCGTGACCACGGTCGTTGCAACTCGGTCGAAACGTCGGGATGAGGAGGTATTTATTTATCTCGTAATTTTAGTGCGCGATTAGTCCCGTAGTATAAAATAATAAGAAATAGAATGATGGGGGAAAGAAAAATAAATTACAGAACAAACCTCTTTCTGAGCACGTCCAAGTTCTGTTAGTTTTTCTGTTCCCGTTGGTGAAGGGGCGGGTGCTTGATCTATTGCCCCTTTCTTCTCTTTTGAATTCTACAATTGTGGTAATTACAAAATACAAAATAGTTTATTTCCACAACAAAAATACATAGTTATAATGTGGTTACAATTACCAGGGGGCCTCAAACTCGGCTAAGCCTGTATCTTGAGGTCCGGTGTAGAATTGGCTCAGTTGGAAAATGCTACCCGCGGTCACCCATCCGAATACAGAATGTGCGTCGCAATACTGTATCGATCGATACCCGTGTCCAAGTCATGTCACGAACTGGAGTGTCTCAAGGTAGAATTTTTGACCACATATATTATATTAAATTAACTAATTGATTATATCTCAAAAACCAAAAAAGTGGGGATTCCAATCTTACCGGTTTTAAAGCCCTTATATAGAGACACAGAGTGTTCCAATATTTCCAGCACAATGACGAATTTTGCGACCTACACGACTTTTGATAATTTAGCAACTCTTATTTGCAGCTAGATTTACTTAGGCATTCATATATCATCATAATCAGAAAAAAATTAGCTTTCACTTGACATATAAATAATTGATGTAGGTACGTTATGAACGTAAAAACACTCCAAAATGATGTCTCTTCAAACCTGGCTGCGAGGAGCTGCGCACAAATGTCCAGTGGCAATCGTGGTTTTTTAGAGTCCTTACGTATATAGCTATGCAATGATACACATTTTTTTGAAAAAACAAATGAACCAAATTTTCAAAAAAAAAAAAACAAAATACTTGCGGCTAAATCTCGAGAGGCTAGGAAATATATCGTAAGCGTGTAAGCTATGAGTGGGACATTTCTGCTGTGGTGGCAGCCGCAAAATTGTGGTATTTCGCTCAGAGCAATTAAAAAAATCAAGAAAGAACGTCACTGAACAGTCAAATGAAGCCGGTTTTTTATACATGTGTTGAGTGCGTCAGTGTTGCGCCGCCATAGTTCGACTGACAAGCCATGGCGTAGTTTCCTTAAACGCGTATTTGTGTGTAATCGTGTCTGTATCTGTTCTCAACATTCTGTCTTGATTTTTTATGTGGTCTGAGGGTATTTTGTTGATTATGAGCTCAGGCTGAGTTACGTGCATGAGTGTAGGCAAGTGATATAATGTGACGCATCATGTTGTTCCGTGTTGTTACCAAAACTTCATAGACGCCTCTAGTAAAGTCTGCAGTGCACTGCTTTACAGAGGTAAGTATGAATTGGACTTGACTGCGACTTTATTGGACTATGACGTGACTATTTTGATAAAATATATTTTAAAATTATTAAAACTTAATACTTGACACTGGCAAATGCACAACAATGCGACGCCAAAACATAAAAGACGAAGAAGAGTCGGTTTTATTCATGCAGAATCTGTTAGAACCATGTTAGAACTTAAAACATGTCAGTGGGGTTTGGTGGTATCATCTTCTCGAAAAGATAAGAACCTAAGTCTACCTAGTCTAATCTAGTCTAAGTCTACCTTTTCAGAAGTATGATGCCCCTTTTCATGAGGAGCTCCATTCAGCACGGTGCACTCCTGAAGGTTCTGGATCTGGTGGTCTCGGTAGCGCTCGTACAGGAGATGGGCTCGGCTCAGCACCACCCACATCACGGGCCCGCCGGCTACTATCAGCAGCTCTGATAGCACCATCGCTTGAGCTTCCTGTACCGATTGCATTTCAAGATTTCTTACAAACATAAAATTGTTTTCTTTAAAATCTGAGACGTGTTCTGGGTCTGATCTGAACATTAAAAATTTTAACAAAATCGGCCTATACAGATTTTTTGGTAATCAATTAGCATCCTTTTAGGGGCTTATTCTGTACATCAAAACTAACAACATTTTGTTCTGCGACTTTTGTCAAAACTAAAAAAATAAATCAGCTGTTCCATAGGTACATTTTGTCGAGGGTGAACGATATTTTTCTGTGGCCCTGCATTTTTTTTTTGAGATTTAATAAAAGTCGTTGAACATAAGTTGTTAGTTTAGATGTACGGAATAATTTCCCAAAAGGTTGCTAATTGACGACCAATAAACCTGGGGTTGAGCAGAAGAAATCATGGCCTTGAGTGGCACACTAAAAGGAGCGGCAGCCTGTAAAGCAATTTTCGAATTTAAATGTGTCTGTATTTTATTTTTGAACTTTCGCGATTTGAGCACATTATCCTTAGGTATACCACATGTCTTAAAGCGCAATAAAACATGTAAAATAAAATGACTTATGTTTAAATTGCGCGATAAGTCCCGTAGTAGAAGGATATTGTGTGGATTTTTTGTTCATTTCTCATGTCGAATTCAAATATGCGAGTTTTGATCACTTCGTTCGCTCAGTTTAATAGGTTAGGTAAATCATTGTCATCATGACATTTTTTACCAGGGGAAATCCAATACAATACAATACAATTGTCCACCACTAGTCTGTGGCATACACACCAAAACCCCTGAGTGTTCCACCACTGCGCCTGGTGTCGGGGCTACGGGCACGCTTCCGCACTTCTCCGTGGCATTGTCATCATAACCTACCGGCTCGAGAGTGAGGAACCAGAGTCGATCGCTCTTCATGACCTGAGCCAGCATAGTCGTCGGTAGCGCTGTTCTGTTGTGATCCATCGGCACTTGGTCGTAGCTGCTCCATACCGTTTTCCTAAGCAATCAAAACATTTGCATTGTGCAAACCCGCGGACGTATTGTGTACGCGTTCTGGCATTCGGCTTCACTTTTCCTTCTCCTGGTGCGAGTAGGTAAATGGCGATAGCAAGAGTAAAACCAAAGCTAAACCTCCAAACGCGTACACAATACAGCCCCTGTTAAGACTTATATCTATTATCACGAGGGGTGATTGAGCCAAATCCACTACGCTGGCCCAGCACGGGTTGGTGGATTTAATATTTCATACGCCATCGAACTTATTTTACGGGCGCATGCAGGTGGCTATCTGCGACGTTTTCCTTCACCGGTGGCCAGTGCGTAGTGGTGTGACTTTACAAACATTCCAAAGAACTTATTGATGAAATGTTAATGCCGCCAGACCACCACGACGTCTACAGACTACTAAGGAAGGATTTATTTAAATTCTGATTTTAAACGACAAATTATACTCATCATTATCATTATCAACCGTAAGACATGTGAAAGTGTGATCGTCGCTAAGGGTTAATACCGATATGACTAATAAATAAATTAATATATAATAAAACTATAGATCAAATACTAAGTTAGATAATTAGTAAATCAAATGTAAATAACGATAATGAGTAGTTTTTTGAGTGAGACACCACCCGATGGCGTTGGTTTTGCAAACCTGTCAAACTACAACTCACTTCCGCGAGTACCTTCCTATTTAGTCGAAAAATAAATAGCGGATACTAAAAATCACAAGGGGGCGTGTACAAAAAAGTAGCGGGATGCGACAGGCTTCCACCGTGGCTGGAGGACGGGGGACTTCACTTCTGTTCCGATCGGCGGTGTTGGCGTGCGAAGATGCAGACTGCAGAGTGCTTCCGAAGATTAAGCCAGATTGGCATAGCAAAAAGTCGTACATACCTACCTACTAATTCGAGTGCTGAAAGTTATTAGGTACATTCGGTGTGGCGCGATTGTAGGTAAAGCTAAGTATTGCCTTTGGTGAATTGTTTAAAACTGTTAGGCGGTTTCCTAAATTGCTAGGTTACTTACTGTAGGTTTAGCCATATCATGTGCTTGACTTGTATAGGCTATGTTTATTGCTTGATTAGGCAACTGCAGACACCACGTGGCGAGGTGCGCCAGTTCTCAGTAATTAATTATACTTATTTAACTACTAGTTATTACTAAGCTTTCTTTCCTTATTCCGCTAGCAAGAAGTCTCAATGGATAGTCACAGGGTGATTACTAGGCAGTGATTCATACCTGCAACATGGTAGTTGGGGATGACTGTTTGGCTTGATTTGGGTAACCTGGAGTATTAGGTACTAATCTTATATGTATTTAGGTATTTCCCTAATCAGTGGTGTCACATTCATCTACTGTTGGGTTAGTATGGGTTTTCTTCAAGCTCGATTGTGAGCAGATCAAATTATACTACAGAAAGATAAAAACTGTGATCCTTACTCGCTAACAGAAAGCACTGCGTCCTTAGGGCGGCAGTTCCACAAAGACTTGAGAAGCAGGGAAAGGGCCCAGGCACTACGGACGTCTTCGAGCAAAGCTAACACAAAACGCTTCTTGTTGGCCCATGAGATTCTGGAGAACCAGTTCTTGGTGGACAAAAGATGACGACTGAAGCTAGTAACTTCGTCCACGTTATCTTCAGCGTCTAGAGAATAGGAGAAAATAATATAATTAATGCCAAAGGAATGTTATTTATAAGGTCAACTTGGGGAAGACCGGCATACTTTATTTAAAGTTGAGTTTGAGTTGCCACTATCACTTCAGTAAATACTCTAGAACAACGGTGTTCACAGTAGATGACAAGTAGTGTTTTGTTAACATAATAAAAAAGTTAAATGTCCTCACGTATTAAATGTTTGGCAAATATAAAAAAACATTATGTAGACGAACTTCCCCCGTCATTGGGGCAAGTCCGTCTAGAGGCGATTTTCGACATAGCATATACACTAAACATATTAAAAACCAGATAGTGACATGTGCAAGTACGTGTCAATGAAAAAAAAAACTTTACTTGTATTACTTGAAAGCCTAATTTAGTCTTTATTTAGTTAAAAAATTATATCTTTGGGTTCAGGGCTATCGAACATTTCTTTCACATGGGTAATATAAAATAAAAAAAACATTTTTATTTATAAGTTAGTTATAAACATATTTATTTATTTATGAAGTAATTCAAAGGCATGCTGGCATATTCTTATTTGCTGATTTAAATTATTTTATTCTCGTACGGCTTCTCTTAATGTTTCTCTGGTATAAGAACCTTTATCCATTTTTCTTCATCATTTTGGATGTTTTTTTTCCGTAAAACGAAAAAAGGCTTATTTAATTAATAATATGTTAGTGACTAAATAATTTGATGAATATGAATCATTAGTAAATCAAGCGAAGCCACTAGCAAGTAAGTACACAAAAATTACAGAAAATGTTATTAACACCTGATTTGAGGCAAGACCGTCATATGCCGGAGTCGCCGCACGTGCTCTAGACGGACTTCCCCACTACTAACTTTTTAGGTTACGAAGAGTTACAACAGTATAATTCAATATCTAAAGCAGTTTTTGTGAAATCAGTGCAGTAAATTACTTTAGTGCATATTTCAAAAGATACTTACCACAATGAAAATCTAAAATAATGATTGAATCACACCACATTTAATTTTTTTCCGAAGCACTCGCGCGTCGTTGTCTTTCAAAGCTTCACTAAACTTTCGAGTCGGTTTTTATCCAACATACATCTAGTAGCGCCATATATCGTTACTAAATTAAATCAAAATTTGACTACTGCCTTTTCGACAGAGTAATGAACCTCCTAGAGTTGCTATAGAAGGAAAAAAACCTTATATTTGGACTTACCCCCTAGACGGTCTTCCCCAAGTTGACCTTATGCATTATCACCAAGCACAGCATTCTTTGTCCCACTGCTGGGTACTTATAGACCTTTTTCTTATTGTGCTATCTGCCTCGGTTCTGTGCCAGTCAGATCTAGGTTTGACCGGCGATTTCGACTATGATACTGTTATTATGATACCTACTTCAAAAGTTCAAACCCTGATAGTCAATAGCATTCGGCCTCCGTTCACATTTAATTTACCATTATCACTGTCTCAGCCATCGCATTTCTGCTATAAGACATTATACTTCCGCTATAGATACTTATTTATTTTTTATGTAATCAGTCAAGCACCTATAGCAAGAAAACTGAAGTACAATGTAAGTGAACACGACGCGAGACATTGCGCAGTAGCAAATTCATATGTCAGCGGGGCTGAGGAATATTGTGCAGCTTGTAGCTAACTTCTGTTAAGTTTCATTCGAGAATTTCGAGATGTTAACAATCTGAATAAAGCCTAAAATGTAGAAGCATCGACTTGGCATTTTTTGTTTCTAACGCATAGTTCACGTTATTATTTTAAGATTACGTTAAAATGTGGTTATTCATTTACATAGGTAACTAAACTTAGGTATTCACCGCAAACCATATCCGATAATATTAAGTCGTTTATCGCATGTACTTGCTTCGTTAGATGGGAGAATGTTATCATTTCGTAATCTTTTGTAAAACAGGGATAAAATAAGTATTTTGATTTATTTACATGGGTACCTAAGAATCACAAATTAAGCACAAGTCAAAATATTACGCAACGTCAACGTTCTGTCAAAAATTAAATCAAAACATTAAATCAACACAATAAAAAGGTTAACATGATATGATTTCATAACAGTAGGTAAGGTAAGGATTTAATAAACCGCACAGTAACGACCATTTTGAATTTAAAGCAGCAGATGACCTAACAAAGACCGCAGAAAACGGATTGGATGTAAACACTACTGCCGGTATTATAAATAAACCCTGCGTCGTGTTATTACGACGCGTAGGCAGAGCATCATTATTTCTAAGTTCATTACCAATTTGCAGTTCCATCAGGGTCAATTTTACAATCTCCACGCAGTCCGTATATACAGCGTTCCAGTTACGAACGCTACGCTCCTCTGACATCTATTGTCAGTCAGCATTTGCCATGACGCGAGCCGACACGCAGACTTCACAAGTTCTCTCCGTGAAAACGAGACAAAAAGGTGCGAATTTCTTCCGATTCGCATCGGTAATAACCCTTGCGACGCTCCTAATCATAACATACTTCCTTATCAAGAGACCTGACGACTCTTTGGGGGATCCTTCCGACCAATTCGTGGTGAAAAACATCCCCAAAGTGTACACCCGGCTGGAAGCCGTCGATCCAGATGAGAGGGACGTTTTCCAAGGGTTTAGGACTTCGTTTCTACCGCCTGAGGAAATTGTGCTGGCGCGTAGAGGTTCGAAGTCTAAGCGTGAAGTTTACGAGGGAAATGTTACGAGTGATATATTCATATGGGGGACGGAGGACAGCCATCGGGAGCCGACCCGAGTGAAGCGTATGAGCCAATTCACATTTACCTCCCAGGACGATGAGTAAGTTGATTTTTGGCATGAATCTTTCGTAGGTTTTTAATACCTACGTCGACAATTTCATTTTTATGGTTTCGTACGTATAAGGGTTAAAACCGGACCCTATTACTAAGACTTTGCTGTCCGTCCGTCTGTCTGTCTGTCTGTCACCAGGCTGTATCTCATGAACGATGATAGCTAGAACGTTGAAATTTTCAGAGATGACTTATTTCTGTTTCCGCTAAAATAATAAATACTAAAAACTAACTCTTCCAAGCTAAAAACAGAAAAAAAAATATTTAAAGGCTCCCATACAACAAAGCTGAATTTTTAGGTGTTTTTCGCTCGATATTAATAACGGCAACAGAAAGATGCCTGAAATATTCACAGAATATTAAGTAGTAAAATCCCTCAAAAATTAATAATTAAATTAAAGGGGGGCTTAAATACGGTACGGAAACCTTCGTGCGCGAGTCCGACTCGCACTTGGCAGATTATTATTCCTATTTATACCAGTTTTGGGTAAGGTTTTGAAAGAAGGAGCACGATTTTAGGGGTGAGGGGGGGTGGGGAGTGGAGGAGGGGAAGCGGGAAGCCCCCCCCCTGCAACTCCCCCCCGCCGGAGGCCCTTAGTTTTTGAGTAATATTTTTTTTAGTACTTAACCTCACTTTCGGCTATATCAGTATATTTCACCTATTTTTTGTTTCATACCTAATCTATAAAGGCAGTTTACTTCTGGCACTTCGCCGGCCGCTGCCGCGGCACGCTCGCTTCGCTCGCTCGGCTCGTGCGTTGTTTGTCATGTTCTAACCTAACCTAACCTATTTTTTGTTTTACACCTAATCTATCAAAGCGGTTCGCTTCTGGCACTTTATGAGAAAAATCGTAATATTTTGATAACTTGAAAAGTGCTAAAATTTTGCTAAATATACGTTTCGTTTTACGGGTTGAGAAGTAATTTGCGAAGTTTTTGCTAACCTCTAAATCGAATTTTTCAACATTTTGTAAAATTAATATACTTCAGCGCAACTCCGGCAGCCAGAATGCATAGGGACGATTGAAAAACACCCCCGTGACCTCCCCACAGTGTCACAATCCTCAGATTTGTGCTCCTTGTTTCAAAACCCAACCCCCAGTTTTATTTAAAAAAGGACATGTTCACAAAATGTATGGATGCTGGTATAATAATAATCAAAAATTCGAACCACAACACTTGTTACATTTCGTGAAAGTTCATTCAATTCAATTCAATTCAATCATGTTTATTTCAATTAGGTACAAATATACACTTTTGAAACGTCATTAGCTAAATATCATGTAACGCCAATTACATACCCAATAAGTATCACAAAAACAACAACAATAATAATTCGAAACAAATAAAAATTAAAGAATTAAAGAGACAAACAAATCAATCACAAAACAGTCACCAGTGAAAATTAAATAATTTGACAATATTCACAACACAATGTTGCCAGAATGAGTTTTGGAAATCTACCAGTTGGTTTGATTAGTAGGTTTACATAACTCATAAATTATAAAAGTAAATAAAATAGAACGAAATGAAATTGAATAATGTCAAGATTTATAAAATAAAATGTCACAGATAAAATAAAATGTCATAACAAAAAATTAAAAAATTCATTTTTTTAATTTTTTATATTTTTCTGAGTCTATTACATCAGTTAAAACCAAACAAGAGCCCTCCGTTTTTTTTAAATTAATTTAGAATCTATTAGGATAAATAAATATATTGAGCCAAATTTAGGTAGTTTATCTCTAGCAGCCCTGATTAATTAACCTCCAAATTGTTAAATAAAAGTATTTTTACCACACTTAGACACACCTTTAAAGTGTTTTTGTCACATTGTACCTACTAACTGGTCACACTGGTAGGTTATTATTTTTAATTTTAGCAAATTAAGTGATGTATGTAGAAGAATCGGCTACGAATGCAAGTAAAATAACGATAGAAGCACTTTATCATCGCTAAACTAAAAAAAGTAATAAGCTATATTGTTATTTTACATACAATTTATTTTCTACATTTAAAAAAAATGGAGGGGTAAAAAAAAACTAAATTAAATATTTTTGGGAAGCCCACAAAACAAGCTTTCAAATGATGTATATATCATCTTGGTTCGATTTTTCTCTAAATAATATACCACTTGTGGAAGGTGACGACCTTTAGCGATATGGTTAGGATCATTGAAAATAATGGCTTATCCTAAATGAGCTCTCCAAAAAATATTTACGTGCATTAACCAAGCGCCTTAGATAATAATCAAAGCCAAGCGCCTTATAATTGCGTCGTCTACCTATTTGTTTGCATTTTTGCGATTTCAGCAATTTTAATTTCTACGAAATATTTTTCATTGTATCCACTACCTAATTTGTTTAATTTTGTTTAGATTAAGAGCCCCGGTGATCTAGCTTCATGAATAGACCTATGTTCAGCAGTGGACTATTAGTTAAGGCCGGTATAGATTGAAGTATAGTTATGTCCAAACATTTATAGAACGAACTACATTATTAGGTAGGTACTTAGCAATTTATGTAGAATCCTTGATGTTCATCTCTATCAGATAAACTTGTAAAGTTATTGCTTATCTAATAACTAGTCGGATAAGTAAACTTATAACCTAATAAAATGTGAAAATTTATGAAGATGTGAAATGCGTTGTTACTTCCTACTTTATGCCTTTGTGCTTACTGGAATGACTAAGCCGCATAAGTAGTAGATAGTAATATAAATGGTGAAATATTCGTCTTATATAAGTGTACAATATTATAGATAGTAATAGGTGCAATAATTCTCAAGAACATCGTTCTCATAATTATTGATGTATCTACTCACGCATAAATCGTTGCCCAAACAAAGGGTAATAACACAACCTAAAGATGATTACAAAAGTTTAGTGTACATGGCATAAATAAGTTTAGTGTAGATGGCATCACCACAATGCAAAATAAACAAAATAATACCATCTGAATGGAATCGATTGATGAAGGTTTGAAAGATAATTTAAAAGTGACTGAATAAGAAAGGTTTATAAAAAGCATAGACTTCTTAAAACTGGCCTACTAATGCTCTACTTAGTCTTTTGCATTTGGAGCTTGACAATTTTGTATCAAATTTGGGAATAGGTTTGTTGAGTAAAAATATATATAGGTACATAATTAGTCCTTTAGATAGATTTTCAAAAAATATAAGACACCTATTTTTAGGGCTCCGTACCTCAAACGGAAAAAACGGAACCCTTATAGGTTCACTTTGTTGGCCGTCTGTCCGTCTGTGTGTATGTCAAGACTCTTTATCTCGGGAACGCGTAAAGGTGTCGAGTTGAAATTTAAACTGTATACGTATATCTATGGTATCTTGCAGTTGTGTAAAAGAAAAACTTCGAAAGAGTATACTTCCGAAGTGGTTCCATTTAAATTTTATCGAAATCGGCTGAGCCGTTTTTGATAAATCAACAAAAATGTACATGAATGTCACATCGATTCGGGTAAATTATTTTGTACACGGTGGAAGTCGGTGTTGCGATTTATTAATTAAAAATAATTATTAGGTATTAGTTTTTTTTTGTACTATCAATCCCGTAATAATTAACGGCATTTTTGGTCGTAAGTGATGTTAAAATATTCTCTATTTTCAGCCAAGAAAGATCGAACCGTCGATTCAACGACGAGGGCGGCGAAGACGATGGCGAGGAAAGCGAGAGTGAAGTTGACGAGGAATACGAGAGCTCTAATCCAAGCGAACAGTACGAAGACAATGAGAGCATCGAAAGGTTAGACTTGAAGACATTATTATTACAGAGTTATATTTTGAGTAAGCTTTCATTGACCAAGAAAAAAATCACGACTTTGGAGCTCAAAATGTGAAGCTACAAAAACTATTCTAAAACAGTTGAACTTAAACTACTATAAAACTATTCTAAACTGTTGTTCAAAGCGGAGTGCATTGCGAAACGGCTCCGCGCGCTAGCACTCGCCAACTTGAAAAAGATTGCTGAACGCGATCGAATCTATAGTCGTTATATATCCGTGCACATGAGTTTAGTCGCGTAATATATAAAGTATAAAAGTTGTGAAAACCACGTTAGTTTACGTAGTAAAAAAGGTGTTGTCGATGTTAATTTTGTATTATAATCAAATGTATCTAGATACTCCATTTTATTTCATATTCGATGGTCTTTATTAAAATTCTGTATGATAATTATTTTTTGACTTAAACGGTATAACAAACATCATACAAGCTTTCTCCAACCATACTGCTTTAGCAGCAAAACTGTCTAATTTTCATTTTCTTTGCTATGTGGTTTTCGTAGGCGCTGCTATTTTCCTTAATTTTTTGGAACCAAAATATTTAGAATCAAGGTAATAGTAATTTTTATGCGACCATCTCGCAAAAATTTCTCTACAGATTAAAACACAAAGCACGAAGATCTCCTAGAGTCAAACAACGTTGCAAAATTGCAATAAAAACACACACTCATACAGACAAATTAAGAACCTCCTATTTGGAAATCGATAGAAAATCATTGTTTATCGACTGCCTCGGTGGCTCAATGGTTAGTGACCCTAACTTCTGGATCAAAGAGGCGTGGGTTCGATCCCCACCCAGGGCAAATATTTATGTGATCAACAAAAGTGTTTGCTCTGTGTCTGGGTGTTATTTAGTTACTATCTATATAAGTATGTATTTAAAAATAAGTATATGTAGTATATCAGTCTCTGGCAGCCATATCACAAGCTTTGCTTAGTTTGGGGTCAGAGAGTGTGTGTAAGATGTCCCAAAATATTTATTTATTTATTTATCTTTATGTTAGTTGTGTCATAAGATGTCTCGATCTAGACATCTTCGGTTTCAAGTCGGAAGCTAGGAAATAATAGCACATAGCATGATTCATGAATTTTATTGAAGAGCCAATTAATTCGTTAATTAGGATTTTACGGATACGGAATCTAATAAGATTCCGAATCTAAAACTTAAAATAATCCGTAACGTCAGTTTTTGTGTGGATATCACAAGCTTTGCTTAGTTTGGGGTCAGAGACCGTGTGTAAGATGTCCCAAAATATTTATTTATTTGATATGTCCAACATTTGTCTCAAACTTAAGTATTGTACAAGTAGGTACCTATATAGGGTTATTTCTAATCAATTAGAATCCTTTCAGGGGCTTATTCTGTACATCAAAACTAACAACTTTTTTACATGACTTTTGACAAAACTCAAAAAAAATTGTTGTTCCATAGAAAAATATCGTTCACCCGCGACAATATGTATGGAACAGCTGATTTTTTTTTGAGTTTTGACAAAAGTCGTAGATCAAAAGATGTTAGTTTTGATGTACAGAACAAGCCCCTAAAAGGATGCTAATTGATTAGAAATAACCCTGTATACATTAATATAGCCATAGGACCCGAAAACTAAATATAACCCCACTTCACTCTAGCAAACAAAAACAAGTTATCTGCATCTTTGATAATAAAAAGAAGGAATACCTAATATCACACTATGGGTACTATATTCACAAGTTACAACGATGATAAGGGCATAACTCTTGAAAACCTTCCCTAATGTTACAGAATTCACTCTAATTTATAACTGTGATTACAACATAGAGCGTTAGTTCCTATCATTAATACAGTCAAAATGCAAAATATATAAAATACCTGTCTCCTTCCGAGTATGCAATTTGAGATATTTTGATGTCATTAAAATATTTGCCATATTTTGAATTGGATTTGAGCAAACAAACAATGGAAGGACATTCACTACCTCATAGCGCGTGTTCACATTTTACATCTGATAATGCAGTCAGATGGACATCTTGGATGCTATTGTAAAATTACAAAAACGCTATAAGTTTTGTTGATAACGTTACGTCATCACGTCGTAGTGTTAGGATTATGTAAGACACAGTAAAAAGTTGTACGACGTGATAACAGTAAGATGGCGTCGAAAACTCATCATCATTACACAATCTACAACCTTATCTATCCCACTGCTGGGTATAGGCCTCTTTCTTAGGATACCATTTGTTTTGGTAAACTACGCAAGTAGGCTGTCGAATTTATGATTCAGCTAAAATCTACCGCTCCAATATGCGACTACGCAAATGGTAGTAATAAATATTTAAGACGTTGATTCTAAGCAGTAAAACGAATCGTTGCTTTTTCTGTAGACTTTATAATATTTACTAATTACCTATACAAATTAATCTTTTATTTTTGTTAATAGTAAAATAAATAACCACCCCTAAAATCTGCCGCTGTAGGCTCCATACGCAGTAATATATACGTCTATGGCTCCAGCCTACTCAGCCCGCTGGTAAATCAGCTCTGAGTTGTTGTTTTAGCTAGAATTGATCTTGATGCATGATATCAATGTGATATGATCTGACTTTACTGCAAAAAGGTCACCTTGAATTTGATCTGTGAAAATCGTTACAAGCTTTCAATACGGGTAGGTATAGGTACCTAAGTAGGTACCTACATTAGATAAGTAACAAGAGGATTTCTAAAGAGATTTTAGGGGGATTATAGCTTATTTTTTTCTTTTCTTATATATTCAATACCTAGGTACTAAATTTGTAGGTATACCTACTTGTATATTTATGAACGTCTGAAGTTGATAGCTACTATGTACTAAAATAGGTACGCTAATGTACCTATTGATAACTGTTTATAATATGTAAAGACTGATAACATCAATTATTTTACAAAGAAGTACCTATTATGTACCTAATACCAATCTAACTTCTATAAAATATTACATGCTACACCTTGTAAAACATACCTAGCTTGATACGCGAGACATTGACATTCAATTTCGCGTAATGACTCATGCACATCAAGTACCATATTTTTTAAAGTCAAAATTTTCAGTACACAATGCTGTACTTCATGGTCGAGATGCACGAGCATGAAGTACATTGTGAACCGAACATTATGACTATAAAAAATTTGGTACTTGATGTGCGTAATAAAGTTGTACGTATATGTCAATGTCAATGTCTCGCGTATCAAGCGAAATTTTACAAGGTATAGTTAGCATAATATGACCATTCAAATTATATCGATCCAAAAAATGAAGTCGCCGCGACTTGCGGATTTTTATATTGTTGCGTGAACGAGTAATAAACAAACCATGTACCTAATAATTATTTTTCGCAAAAAAATCGTAACACCGACTTCTACCGTGTACAGAATTCAAATAATTTGCACGAATCGATGTAACATTCATATACATTTTTGTTGATTTTTCAAAAACGGCTCAGCCGATTACATACCGACGAATCGCTAGCAAAAATACTGAGAGGCCTGCTATATTCATATTCATTTATTTATACAACTAGCTTTTACCCGCGGCTTCGCCCGCGATATAATTGAATTTATGTTTATCTTGTCAAAAAAATATGGTAACAAAATAGTATAGTAACAATAGTAACAAAAATAGTGCGCCACAAAATATTAGCCCCAATTCAATGTGAAACGGTACACAAATATTGTAGCAAATAATCATTTCAAACCCAAAAAAAACAGCTAATCTCAACTAATTTGTTTTGTCATCGTTATCATCCGCAGCTTTCTTTGTCCCAATGTTGGGTATAGGCCTCTCTCTTGCAGTGCCATCTGCCTCGGCTCTTTGCCGGTCGTGACCAGGCTCGACCGGCGGTAGGTATTGATGATATCGTCAAGATAGTCGACCCACCTTGCTGCCGCGCCGCATATAGCTGAGCGCTCTTACCTGTTCAACTACCCTAGTTGACCAGCTCGGTCACCACCGTCTTTCTTGCTCAAGAAGCGCTGGTCCAATTGGTTGCCACGCCATCGTGAACGATGCCATACGCAGGGCTTTTGCGACCGCCAATATCGCAGCCGTACTCGAACCGAATGGGTCTGCGCGTGGTGATAGTAAAAGGCCTAATGGTATAAAACAGGTCCCATGGAAGTGTAGACGGCCGTTAGAATGGGACGCGACTTGCGTCGATACTTTGGCGCCGTCACATCTTTCTGAGACTCAGAGTAGGGCTGGAGAGGTGGCCGATTCGGCGGAGCAGCACAAATGGCGCAAATATTCTGACCTTGGCAGTGGTTACATATTTGAGCCGTTTGAAATTGAGACATTGTGCGCGTGTTGGCCGCGAGCTCATCTTGTTTTCAAAAGTCTATCTGACCGTCTGGTGTACCCGCCGCGTGACCAAAATGCTGGTGTTTATTTGGCTCAACGTATAAGCAGCATTGTCAAGCTGACTGGCAATGCTGCCAGCATGCTGGGCACGCTGCTAACTGGCAGTGGGCTTGAGCATTTAGAATATCTTTAGACCATCAAGGGTCTGTGGATGATCCAATTGCTTGTTATGTAGTAGTAGTTTATGAAGTTTTACATTGTAAGTCTAGTATTTAGTGGTAGTTAATAAAGGCACTTGCTCTATAAAAAAATCAAGTACCTTGCACCTTGTTGTTACTGTTCAAACCTAACCCGACATCAAAATACCTTATACTTATAAATGCTTCTGTTGATTAAGATAAGGTTAGAGTGTACCCGCCCATAGGTTCCCGCCTTGTCATGGCGGGGGAACTTAGTAGCCGAGGCTTATGGGCGGCGCGGGAATCCCAGGTAGAGCCGTTTATCTGGGTTTTTTCTGAGACAGCTGAGAAGGCGGCGCTCGAGGTCTCCCGATTCTTTTTGGTCTTTTCCCCCTAAGCAGTTTAGAAGTTTGCACTCGAGGTTGGGCCGCTTTTCTTGAGTTTTTAACTATAGCAGCTGAGAGGCTGGCCGGCAAGTTGCGTGCCTCATGAGGATTGCCGCAACCGAGCCGGGCTGCACTTTTATCACTGTTCAATCCTAACCAAACCAACAGAAATTTATGTTCGTGTCAAGGTCTCAATTTAGAATCAAGGTCAATAACCTTAGTATCAAGATACTCATACTCATGCCATACTACTTCAAAAAATCAAGTCGATCCGTTTCTTCGTATATTAGCATGGATTCTGTACCATAAAGGTAGAATAAAGAAATATGTTAAACCTCTAAAATATTTTTAAATATACCATTTAATGTCAGACGAAATGACGGCCCAGTATTAAACGTCATTGTAATATGTAGCATGGCAAAGGGAAAACTATTTTGTCCAACTTTAATGTCAGTTGTCATTGTCAATCCATACTTTATTTCCTCTTCGAGGAGCTATAATCGTGGAAAGACAATTTGCCCCTTTGCTATGATAAGCGAGACATTTATAAAAGTTTGCAGTCAATGTATGTCACCTGTCATCTAATTACGTTTTGTCAATCCATATTAGGCCCAATCAACCCAATTATAAACGCGCCATCGTTAATTTAATAGCAACGTAAAAAATGTTCTCTCTATCGAATGCCTAATGTGAAAATGAAACAGAAATAGTCTAATTAACTGTTATAATTACGATGGTGCCTTCAAAATTGGGCCTATTAGCGTCGTTGTGATAGGTGACAGTTTCGCTAACTATAGATTTTGTCCTATCCTACGGGAATTATGCAATTTTCGGGATAAAATGTAGCATATGTCCTATCTCAGGCTCTAGACTATCTGTGAACCAAATTTCATTGAGATCGGTTCAGTAGTTTTGGCGTGAAAGCGCGACAGACAGACAGACAGAGTTACTTTCGCATTTATAATATTAGTAAGGATAAATATAGGTATATATATAGGTACATAATATATTATCAGTATGCTGATATCCAAGGACTGCTCATCGATTCATTTGACAGATATTCGATCGACAGTTGTTTATTTTGACATTCTTGCAGCGCACGCTAGAGTAGCTCGCAGATGGCAGATTTTTCCAACTTACTCAACATTTATCGTTATATTTTGGACAATTCACAAAATATCTTTATAAATTGTAGCCTATGTGTTATTCTGATGTATAAGCTATATTATTGCAAAGTTTCATCTCAATCCGTTCAGTAGTTTTTGCGTGAAAGAGTAACAAACATTCATACATCCATCCATCCATCCATCCATCCATCCATCCATCCATCCATCCATCCTCACAAACTTTCGCGTTTATAATATTAGTAGGATTTAGTACACATACATCCATTAAAAGTTTGCGTAATAGGACATTATATAATATGAATTAATTTAAATTAAACTTATACATTTAACTATACTATACACATAGCTAAGTATGCGACCACGGAAAACCACGAAACGAACTCCTTTCGACGTATGAAAAAGTGACAGATATATACTTCGCTATAACTCTGTCTCGTTCTGACACGTCGAAAGAAATATTTCCTGGTACGCATCCTAGCCCGGCTGGAAATTGTTGCTTCAAGTACCTAGGTATTCTCGATATAGCAGGCTTCACGGTTTCTTCACTGCCAGCTCCTGACACTTGATTAATAATATTGAATAAATTCTTGTCACCAGCATTGTTCGTCCAGAACACCACATTGACCGCGGTCCGCTAGACGACGTGGTAGAGCAGGTACGCGGCCAGCCTGAACTGGAGGAAGCCGAGATGGTGTCCTCAGCTCACTTGTACAAGCCTGCCAGGACTTATACAGGTCAGTGAGAAAGTAAATTATAGGAGAAACTTTAGTAAAACTGCAAGAGCTGCAAGTGACGCCTAAAATATCGTTCTTCATCCACAAAGTGGCAGATATCTGGGACACTGGAAGTCTCTATCAGTATAAGCTCTAACCAGCCTACTTGATAGTCTTTAATGCCCGGCGAAAGAATGGCGTGCTAGATGATAATTATGATGACGCTAAAGAATATGTTTTGAGTATTTCAGGCTAATATAATGTCCAGAAACTTTTTTTGGGTGTCACAATGGGGCCATGTGATAAAAAATCGGCCATGTACGATTCGGACTCGCAAAGAAAGGGCTCCGTACTGTATGAGAGCCCCTTAAATATATTTTAAATTAATTATTTATTTTTGAATTGAATATACAACTAAATATTCTGTGAATATTTCAAGCATCTACGAGTACCTATTGTCGTTATTAATATCGAGCAAAAAATCACGTTTCTTGTATAGGAGCCCCCCCATCTTTATTTAGTTTTAATTATTTATTTTTCAAGTGAATATACAACTAAATATTAAGTATGTGAATATTTCAAGCATCTACCTGTACCATTATATCAAGCGAAAAACGGCAAAAAATTAGGTTTGTTGTATGAAAGCCCCCTAATTTTTTTCTGTTTTTAATATTTGTTTTTGTCGGCAACAGAAATACATCATCTGGGAAAATTTCAATTTTCTAACTGTCACGGTTCATGAAATATAGCCTGGTCATAGACAGACCAACAGACAGACAGACAGACAGACAGACAGACGGACAGCGGAGTCTTAGTAATAGTAACTTAGTAATGCTCTTTGGGCTTTGGGTACGGAACCCTAAAAAGTAAGTAAATAAGTTCGTATAGACCGCATGGCTTGCCCTGGTGTCGAGAGTTTTTAAGCCGCCTGAAGGCCTCTGACATAGCTAAACAGTTAAAACAACCGGGACCTACAATTTAAAGTGTCATACTATGTGATGCGACAGTATTTACCTACCTCCGATTTGGGTCTCTTCTTATCCTAAGTCCCCACGTCGGGGCAGAGGGCTGATACAGTGTTACGCCATTCCTCTCTGTCCTTTGCCTTGCGTTTTACTTCGCTCCAAGTCAGTCCTATGCCTTTGGCCTCAGCAGTGATGGAGCGCCGCCATGTTTGTTTTGGGCCACCAGGTTTGCGCTGGCCTTGTGGATTCCAATCCATGGCTTGCCTAGGAATGTGATCCAGCTCCCTGCGCAATGTATGGCCAACCCAGTTCCACTTACGGCGCCGTATTTGCAGCTCTATAGAATCTTCATGGCATTCCCTTCAGAGGTCTATATTGGCGATAGTGTCTGGCCAGAAGGCCGATTTTAGGCACTAGGTATTTACATATCTGTTCCAACAATTAGTTGTATTATGGGGCTTGACATGGTTATATTTATATTAATTTAGCGATTGATCATACAATTCACTACCAACGGTTGTATCTAATTGAATGGTAAATTATGATCCAAAATGCAAATTCATTATTTAATCATTCTTACTTTTTTATGGAAATCTGTGATTCTTACATATTTTCGAACAAAATTCTTTACAACAGCACATTGGAAAATTGCTACCTACCACAGATTAGTGTCTTGTGTACACAGTCAAAGCAAATTGATAAATAGTTTGAGCGTCGTTCATAGATCAAATTATTCAATTGAATGTCCCGCCCAAATGAATCAAGGTTACACATCGAGATATTACTACGTGGTACATACCTACCCTGAACCTGGGATTTCTTAACTTGGATGTTGGACAAAGGCCTACGCTGGAAGTGATCAGATCATATCTACTTTGCTTTGATCCAATGCGGATTGGTGGATCCACACACGCCATCGAAATTCTTTTACGGACGTACTCGTATGCAGGTTTCTTCACGATGTTTTCCTTCACCGGAAAGTCAGTGATGTGAAAAGCCGTGCATGAATTTCAAAGAAGTCATTGCTACGGAGCTGCGGAGTCGAGGTTCAAAGTCAATCTTTTCAAAATTATTTGCGTATCGTTAATTTCCGCTAGCTTCTGACGATAACAGTGGGTTTTTGTTCAATTCTCAATTCAGGTATCCATGCTTTTTGGAAAGGCCAGGGCGACAAAGACACAATAAGAACAACACAAGCTAACATCATGAGACAGTATATGGACGCTCAAGCTGATCCTTGCCACGATTTTTACCAATATGCCTGCGGTAACTGGCCTGCATTGAACCCTATACCAGCCGACAAAGCAGGGTATGAAAAAATAACTAAAAGATTAAGAATTCTTTGTTAGCTATTAATTTCCCTATAATTTTATTCATCTTCTAATAACGTGCTTTTCAGATACGACACTTTTGAAATGCTAAGAGAAAATTTGGACACCGTGCTCAAGGATCTTCTTGAATTCAAACCCCACGAAAAAGTAGTCAGCTACTATCCAGGTCCACATTTAGATATGTCCGAAAATTTCCTAGGTCTCGATAAAACTATTAACTTTTTCCTTGATAGTCTCAATTCACATTCTCAGGCACTAAATATAACTGCTGCAGATGAGTACAAATATGATTTCAGTGCAAAGAGAGAAAGCGCAGAAATCCTAAATCGTATTCGAAGATATTTGGATAAAAAATCTAGAGAAATGGGGAAACCTATAATGAGAATGAAAGATAAATTGGATAGAATTATTTCGAAGAAAGACAAACACAAAAAGACGAGGGCAAAAAGAGATATGAACAAATGGGCCTCCAATAGCCGAGGAAAAAAAGAAACTAAACGAAAAACGCTGCATAAAAGAAAATTTCTCATTAAAACAAAGGAAATAATATTTGGAAGAAAATTACAAATGGTTAGAAGAAAGAGACAGACGAAAGACTCTACTATCTTACATGATGTTTTACTTCAAGTTTTCAATGAAACTGACAGCGATGATCCAGCACATGGTGATGCAGCCCTAAAAGCTAGGTTTTTGTTTAAATCTTGCATGAACTATGAGATTTTAGGAAAGCGTGGTCATCAACCATTGCTGGACTTGCTAGAGTATCTTGGTGGCTGGCCTATATTAAACGAAGCTTGGAACGCTACCAACTTTGACTGGCTTGCGCTCATGGCGAGATTAAGGCTATATAACAACGATATTCTAATATCAGAGTGGGTTGGTCCGGATATCAAAAACTCTGACGAGTTTGTCATTCAATTCGACCAGACCAGTTTGGGTATGAATTAAAATAGTAGCCTATTATTTCTTAAACTCTAAAATAGATGTATAGATCATCAAAATATCTTTCAGGCTTACCAACTCGGGATTATTTCCTGCAAAATTCAAACAAAGTGTATTTGGAAGCATACCACACTTACCTTGTGAAAATTGCGTTGCTCCTTGGTGGAGAACCGATGCACGTAAAGACAAGTGCCAAAAATCTCATAGATTTTGAGATCAAGTAAGTGACTCTTCGCAATATTACGAACACACGCAGCTAATCTTGATAAATACTCGTATCTCGATAGATTATGATAGGATTATATAACCTTATTTTAATAGACTTTCTTGTGATAATTTTCAATTACAACTTTTATGTTTCCTTTCTTGTGCTGCGCCAGTTTTTCTTGTCATTCGTACAGAGGCTCTGCTTGTTAGAGCTTCACAAGTCTTTTGCTGATGATTTCATCTCCCTTAATGACGATCGCCTTTTTTATTGGATCTAATATTTTTCTGACGGTCTTATTTGTTCTCTTTTTTATCCATTATGATTGTTAGGATATTCAGGATTTCTCTGTGCTCAACTGAAATTGATGTTTGCTGTCCTATAATTTTTCCCAACTAATTCCAGGTTAGCTCAAATTACATCAGCTCCAGAAGACAGGCGCAATGTTTCTGAGCTGTATCGCCGTATGACCCTTGGGGAGCTCGAAGCGTTGGTGCCTCAGATCAAGTGGAGGCGATACCTTTGCATTGTGATGAACAGGACTGTCAGCTTGGATGAGACTGTAGTTCTTTTCGCTCTAAATTATGTGAGGGTGAGTGTACCGGTCAACAAGTGTAAAATTTAAAAAAAAAACCCTCACCCCTTGTACGAAAAAGGGTCAAATTTTCTTTCCGTCAATTAATCCCCTCGCAATGGAAACAAAGTATGTACATTGACAACTGACATTAAAAGTAGATAAATTGGTTTCATCCCCTTTTCATGCTAGGGGCGCTGGACTGTATAGATATTATTGAAATAAAGGAAAAAACTGTCTGAATGAACTTGAGCTTAATACAAAGAATTTCGTATCAAATTCTGTTCATTCGTTTGGACTACTTTGGAGCATACAAAGGTTGCCAAAGATGAACAACAAATATACTTAAGATGCAGGATTGCGCTGGATAAAAGCCGTTTCTCACCAATCTTGTTCGAAATCTCTATGAAGAACCTATATTCAGTGGTGGATATGCTAATGCTGAAATAATGATTATGTTGATGTTACTCTTAGAAACTTTTTTACGTACCAGTATGACGTTAAATAATTGGGCTAATTCTACCAATTCTGGTTTAATTTCAGCATTTAGTAAAATTGATAGAGGACACGGAGCCGAGTACGTTGTCCAATTACCTCCTCTGGAGATTCGTGAGACACAGGGTCAACAACCTGGACGACAGGTTCCAATCAGCCAAACAACAGTGAGTATTACGATGTATTATCATCATAAATATCTTATTCATATTTATTAGCTTCCAAAATGTGGAAAAGATGGTAAAAACCTAAAATATGTACAGTAATAATTGTGGAACCTGTCCGGCACTGCTAAAATATATTCAGGCGTATGGCCTCAGCCAATCTGCTGTAATTTATCTCTTCCCTAGGAATTTTAAAAATCAATGGTAATTTGCATTCAGCTTTGTACACACACATTAGTAACATATTTTAATTAGAATTTTGTGCGAAAACCTAAAATTGTTTTAGAAATGTAGATGTAATGATTCAAATAATTTGCGCATACTTGTAGATTTGAAACTTAATAGGTATTTTTACAGGAACCGTAGAGATCAATTTATTTGTACTTGTTTGGCGTATTTCGAATCAATATTATTTTTTATTATTTTTAATTTTTTTAATTTTAATTTTAATGTAATATTTGTATGATTATCCAATTAATTTTAATTTGTTGACTGACGCCAACTTTATTTGGACTACGCTTAAAGGATTTTTGTTGTTGTTTCTGTCTTTGAATTTTGACTGCATAGCTTTGTTTTCTTCAATATTTGATTTTTAAATTTTGACTGTTATTTATTTTCTCAATTAATGTAGGTAATGTAATAATTATTTTTTACAATGTTTTGCTCGATTTTAATGCATGTTGTCTTCACCTATAATTATTGTGACATTTAGCTCCTATTTTTTATGTTTAATTATTTGACAATGTATTGATGTACACAATGTTGGTGAACTGAAATAAATAAATAAATATTTAAAACATAAAATTCTGTTTCAGCTTCTACTTCATCCTCTTTGGCCGAGAACAATCGCCTCCTCGATGGAAAAACTGCATCTCTCAAGTGAACTCCAATATGGGCATGGCGTTAGGATCCATGTTTGTCCGCAAATACTTTGACGAGATGAGCAAAAACGACACTCTGACCATGACAAGAGAAATACAACAGTCTTTCAGAGAATTACTTCATATCACTGACTGGATAGACGATAAGACAAAGAAGCTAGCTGCACATAAAGTTGATGCTATGATGCTAAGGATAGGGTATCCTGACTTTATTCTCAATAAGGCTGAACTGGATGATAGGTACAAGGAAGTGAAAATACATCCGGACAAGTATTTCGAGAATATACTGAATATTTTGCAGCATTTGACGAAGATGGAGCAGTCACGGTTAGTGAGATTAAATATGACGAAATAGTTATTTATTTTTATTCTATTTTGAACATTCTTAAAAGTTTAGCCGTTAATTAAAATTTCATTAAAATGATAATTCGAGTTACGTTTTGATTTTAACTGCAAAGAAAAGTAAGTGGTAGGTAACTAGTTTTTACTTCATATTCTTCTTTTCGCTCAACAGGTTAGTACCTACTAAATTATTAATAGCTATACCATCCAAACATTTATGTATCGTACTTTTTAAAACTGTATGACACTCGACTCTCGTAAAGGACATGGCATCGTCGTCGTCTTCTTCACTTTATCCCACTAGGTTGGGTCGGCAGTCGGCGGCAGACTTTTGCAAGAGTGTACTTTCATAAGTGTTAGATAGGTACTTACTTATAGATATACAGCGGCGGCTGCGCCCGCCTATAAGTAGGTGACAGTCAAGGAAATAAACCAGTGTGCTATAAACCGTCGTTTCACTCTCGCCTATCTAACAATAAGTAAGTTTGTATAGGCGGGTGGCTAGTCATGGTGTCTAGAGTTTTTAGGCCGCCTGAAGGGCTCTGACATGGCTAAGCGGATAAAACAACCGGAACCTACAATGTGTCATCCGAGCCACGGTAGCGCTTAGTGGTAAATACCACCCGCAGTCATCCATCTGATGACTGACCGTTGATTCGATGATCGCTAATGAACACCTTGTCAAACTCCGCTATGAGCGCTACATGCTACTTTTCATCATCATCATTATCAGTCGTAGGCCATCCACTGCTGGACATAGGCTTCCCCCAAAGATCTCTAAAAAGACCGGTTAGTTTTGGCTTGCATCCAGCGTGATTCTGCGGTCTTAATGAGGTCATCCATCCATCTTGTAAGTGGACTTCCTACGCTGCGCTTGCCGGTACGTGGTCCACTCGAGAACTTTTCGACCCCATCGATCATCAGTCCTCCGTTCTATGTGCCCTGCCCACTGCCATTTTAGCTTACCAATCCGCTGGGCTATGTCGCTAACTCTGGTTATCTGGTCATTCGATCTCGCGAGATTAGATAGATTTAGAGAGACTCCGAGCATAGCCTTCTCATAAATGTATATAGGGTCAATGGAACCCATGTTGTCCCGCTATTCTTTCAGCATCGGTCAGCCTGTGAACAAAACTCTGTGGAACACAGCACCAGCCGTGGTGAATGCGTACTACAGCCGGAACAAGAACCAGATAATGTTTCCTGCGGGAATACTGCAGCCGCCTTTCTACCATCGCCACTTCCCGAGGTCTCTCAACTATGGAGGCATTGGCGTGGTCATTGGTAAGCGCCTTGGAAGCATTGAACTCCGTTAAACATGAACATAAAGAAAACTAATTTTATTGCTTCTCACATCACTCGAGCTACCGTGCCCAAAATTGAAAATATCAAAATACATAGAAATTCCGGTCCAGCACGTTCTGTTCGCAATCATAGATGCCTGTGTCACTGCATTGAAAGAGTGTCATCTACGAAATATCTTGGAGTGAAGAACGATAAAAACTTGTCGTTTGAGCCTCATATAATACCTAGCTGTTTCTAAGAGAATCCGGAAACTAATATTCTTAATGAAAACTCTGAGAACAGTAGCGGTTTAGTATTTTCTGTATTTCTGAATTTGAGAATAAAAAAAACTGATATACTCGTCGCTGTCAGTCTCTCATACAATATTGTATAGGTTAGGTTTGGTGGTCGTTGGGACATTAAAATAACCACCAATGGTGGTCGTTAGCACTGAGTATAATTTTTTATGAAATGACCAGTTTGCGAGTATCAAATCACGCATGTACCTACCATGGCTTTTCTAGTTATGACAATGGATATCAATATAGAATAATATCAATGTAACAAAGTTTAAAGAGCCTGTTTTTTGTATTTAAATTACCTACAGTGCAGTAGAGTGTTATTTATGTATTAACAGTTATGTATTAACAGTAAGTACCTACTGTTAAAATAACAAACTAAGCTAGAAACCATATCATTATTGTAATGCCTGCGTAAAACATACGGTATTTTTTCGTGCTGGTTCAAAAATTTACCGTCAGGCGTCGCAGTTCCGTAGGTACATAAAATACATATATACCTACTACAACGGTTGTTTGTTCGTTTCAGCCACAGGACGTCCACTGCTAGACATAGGCCTCCCCTAAAGATATCTAATAAGGCCGGTTCGTAGCGGCTTGCATCCAGAGCGATTCTGCGGTCTTAATGAGGTCATCCGTCCATCTTGTGGATGGACTACGCTGCGCTTGCCGGTACGTGGTCTCCACTCGAGAACTTTTCGACCCCGTCGGTCATCAGTCATCCGTGCTTTGTGCCCCGCCCATCGCCATTTCAACTTTCCAATCTGCTGGGCTATGACGATAACTTTGGTAACCTACTAGATAATAAATAGTTATTTTAACATTACCTAATACTTACATTATGTACGTATCTACTATCGAATGTCAATTCCCCTTCAGGCCACGAGATAACCCACGGCTTCGACGACAAGGGCCGTTTGTTTGACTGCGACGGCAACTTGCACCGTTGGTGGTCGGACTCGGCCATCGAGTCGTTCCATCGGCGAGCTCAGTGCCTCATCGACCAGTACGGGCAGTATGTTGTGCCTGAAGTCAACATGAAACTCGATGGGGTCAATACACAAGTAGGTATATATTCAAACATTCGACAATACAGGGTGTTTTTGACGTCTGTAGTAGAAAATTAAGCCATTAAGTACCTAACCAAAAGGAGTCGACACTGCAAAGCGTACCCCTCTGCCAAAAGTACGCGACCGGCGTCCATGCTCTTTATATAAATATGTCGGTCTGGTTGCGCTTGTGTTGCGTTAATTTTCAGCTAGTGTTAGTTAATTACAGTTGTGTGTGTAAACTTGTTTATATTTTGGTTTGTGTGCGTTTCTTCACCCCCCACTGACTTGGCAGACTTCGGTGCTCAGGCGTGTCGACTCCTTTTGGTTAGGTACTTAATGAATTAAGCAAACAAACTTAAATTATTATATTTACAACTCAGGCTTGAAACGCCTCAGATTATATTTAATTTTCGTAAAACGAGAAAGATGTTCCGACTGCAATGGAAACCTGCTATCGGATAGGGAAGGCTTATGTTAGGTTAGGGGAGCTTATATCGAGCACTGGACATTTTATGGCTGAATGAACGACCAAACTAACGAATGGTTGGTCTCAGTTACTCTTCTCGTTACTTATAGACGATAGCACGATCTATGCTTCATCCAAGAGTCAAGGAGGAAATGTCTACCTAGACGTCCAATAAGATCGATTGTTGCTTGCATCCAGCTGAACCCTACGGCCCTAGTCATATAATCTGTCTACCTTGTGAGTAGGCCGTTTTGTGACTAAATTCTCTACGAACGATATCTTTTGTAGGGTGAAAACATAGCCGACAACGGGGGCGTGAAGCAAGCTTTCCGCGCATACTTGCACTGGGTGCGTCGCCACGGCACCGCTGGTGAAACCCTCCCGGGACTCAATCACACTCACACGCAACTTTTCTTCCTCAACTTCGCTCAGGTAACCTACAGCTTCCAGTATCTTCCAGAAAAGATAGCCATCAACGGAGACGTGAAGGTACAGCTCTTCCATTTTGTGCTCTCCAGTCCAGAATACTGCCTACGACGGCGATGTAAAGGTAGGTTAGGTAACTTCCAAAGAATACAATGGGCAATGGAGGCGTGAAGCTCACTCGCAGCTGTTCTTCTTCAACTTCGCTGAGGTACAGCTTCCAGTACCTTCTTTCCAGAAAACATAGACATCAATGGAGGCGTGAAGATACTTACAACTATTTTGTTTAGTACCTTCCAGAATACAGTTGACAACGGGGGTGTGAAGGCTCTGTACTGTACTGTACCAGCCTTTTTATTAGTCCACTGCAGGACGTAGGCCTACCCACGAAGGGTGATTGGGCCACGCTGGCCCAGTGCGGGTTGGTGGATTCACATACGCCATCGAATTTCTCCTACGGACATATGCAGGTTGCCTCACGATGTTTTCCTTCACCGAAAAGCCAGTGGTGTGAATTTCTGTACATAAATTCCAAGGAAATCATCGGTACGGGACTGGGTCCGAACCCACGACCTCACGATTGTAAGGTGGGTGTCATTACCACTAGACCACCACGGCTTCGTAAAGGCTCTAGTAACTTACAAAACAGGATCTACTAATTGACAACGGCGGCGTGACGCTACAACTCTTCCAGTAGCCATTTCCTCCCAAAGCCGTAGTCGACAATTCATTTTGCGTCAGTACATCAATTATAGATATCTAACCCTCTATAGGAAGATGTTCCAGTGTGTTCTGTACTGTCATGTATAACATACCTACCTGAAAACGGGAACGTGACGGTACTTATACCTACCTACAGCTCTTTAGACTCACTCACTCCGCACCGTAACACTACTGTTCGCACGCGCAGTGTTCTTTCTCAACTTCGATCAGGTACAGTCCTCAAGCGGGAGTCGTCTTAGTTAGATTTCCTTTGCTCTCTCCCTCAGACAAAAAGGCAGTCAACGCTATCCATTAAGGATCATAATAATTATAGGTACTTAATTTTTTTACAATAGCTAAGATTTTAAAAGTTATAAATCTTACTGTGTAATACTTGAAGTCTTGTTTTTGCCATCCTAATTAACATATACTTACCTACTTGTAGATTTTTCAAAAATGTCCAAAAAGATTGTTAGAGTATACCTAGTTTAAATTACTAGTTTAAACAACGTATACATAACGAATCTAGTTTAAATAACGTTAAATAATAGGTATTTTGCGCGTGTTTTGATCATCAATAGAGCAAAAAAACATTTTGTGTTATGTTCCGAAAAAAAGATCTGATGATAGGGATAATTATTGTATACCTACTGTAAACCAGGTACTGACTTAAGGTTCTTTAGCGTAAGTTAAATTACCTACCTTCTGTTTGTTTGACGTCACAGTCACAATTTATCAACCTACGTCTTCTCGTGATTGAAATTAATTTGTTTTGTATTTTTATCTCGATGACTCGTTTTTCATGTAGGTACGAGTAAGTACCTTAGTTGTACAAATCATTTCTTTATTCATACTTCTTGATAGGTAAGTAGGTAGGTACCTTTACCTTATTATACAGGGTTATTTCTAATCAATTAGCATCCTTCTAGGGGCTTATTCTGTATATTAAAACTAACAACTTTTGTTCTACGACTTTCGTCAAAACTAAAAAAAAAAAACAGCTGTTCCATACGTTTTGTTGCAGGTGATCTAGGTAATTTTTTCTATGGAACAACAAATCATTTTTTTTAGTTTCGACGAAAGTCGCAGAACTAACACAACTTTTGTAGTTTTTATGTATAGGATAAGCCCCTAGAAGGATGCTAATTGATTAGAAATAACCCTATATACCTACAAAATTAATTACAACGACGTAACTTGATCTGGCTCCGTTTAAAACCAACGTCAAATTGTAGGTATCGGTTGTCTTAACCGTTTAGCCATGTCAAAGGCCTTCAGGCGGCTTTAAAACTCTGACACCAGGGCTAGCCACCCGACCTATATGAACTTACTTTATTGAAAACCCACGATTTATTTTCAGGTAGGTACTAATTTACATTTTATTTTGTTAATTAAAGGCCTATGCAGCAGCGGCTACGAAATCCGTATCAAAAAGTTATAAGCGTGATACCTATTGCAAAGTTTTGCAGAAGCCGCGATAATACTGTTACCGTAATATATTATGTAGCTTAGATCTGATAGAATAGGCTTTTCCTTTAAATGTAGGTAGTATAAGTGTACATTATTATTTAGTAATACCTGAAAAATACTAAAATTAATACAGTATTTATTTAAAATTAAATATTTGTCATAAGCCACAGCCACAGTATTGGACGTCAAGACACAGACAATTAACTGATCACCAAAATGGTCTCATTACAAAAAAAATACCTTCCATTTCCAGGTGTGGTGCGGCGCAATGCGGCCAGAGGCAATGCGGAACAAACTGAAGACTGCTGTCCATTCCCCGGGCAGGTTCCGCGTGATAGGAACTCTGTCCAACTCCCACGATTTTGCCAGAGAATTCCAGTGCCCACCCGGGTCTCCCATGAACCCGGTCCACAAGTGTACGGTTTGGTAACTAACTTCATAGATAGTTACCAAACAGTAACCTGACTAACCTGAGCAGTTATGAAATTATACGCAAGCGGAAGCTTCCGTGTAGCTCCGTATAGTCTTTACATAACACAGTGATGATGATGGATACGAAAAAAGTAGCAAAAATGTATCAAGACATACAAAAACGATACGTTTATGTAAAGTAACACTTAAGACCTCTGGTCTCAATGGTCTCCAAATGCATGGTTTAGTTACTATTGTTACCGTAGATCCGGTTTTTGAGTGCACCAATAATTTGTTATAATGGTCCACAAGTGTGCGATAAAAATCATTTCATTGATTAAGCAATGCGTCATTTCTCGTTAATGGTAAGAAGTTCTAATAATTTCACATTAAGTGACTGACTGGTTTAAAGCAGTTCTCACAAATGACGCTTCCAACAATGTAGTAGTTGGTAAAAATGATAAACACTTTTCACTAATTCGGCGCCTTCGCAGACAGCGTTTTAGCTTAATTGGACAAAGCATCTGGGTCGGAATCCCAGAGAGATGCAGGTTCAAATCTTGCGAACGCGTCAATTTTTGAAATGTTTATCACAAAAAGAAAAGTTTTTTTCACAAGTGTACAGTTTGGTAACTGTTGTAGTTGTGAAAGATATCCACATTAATGTACGCAATTGAGATAACTGTGAATAACGGTCTAAGTACGAGTGCGCAGTTGGTAAACTATTCTAATTATTTATCAACCCAGTTCAGGAGTACAAGGTTTGGTAACTGTAGTAATTATGGACCAGCGCCGTATTGTGTACGCGTTCTGACGTTCGACTTCGCTCTTTCTCCCGCTCGCTTTCGTGGCGCACGTAACTGGTGCGAGCAGAAGAAAAAGCGACGCGTACACAATACTGCTGCAGATTCACAAGTGCTCGGTTTGCCAATATTTGTAACAAAGTATGTATTAGCCCAGGAGGTAAGCGCAAAAAATTGGAAGTATGTACTTTCTAAATGCTGAAGTTTTGGTATTACGTAGTCATGATGGTGTACAACAATACCACGGATTCAGTCAGCTGGGATGCGTAGCGTTTGGTGGGAATACTCGTTTGATTTTTTTTTTTAATTATTGAGTATCTTGCAACTACTTTTAAAAGCTGAAAATTCGTGTACAGGTAAAATAATACAGAAAAATAACTAAAAAAGAGTTTAGTTTAATTTAGCTTTTACAAATTAGTTGCATTTTTTTGCGCTTACCTCCCGGGCTACATCTACCGTTTACAAATGCACGGCTTATTAAAAGATGTTGTTGATATCTGTCCATGAATATACAGTTCGATAATTGTTTCAACTAATATCCTAAGGGTAAAAATAAATATCATAAGGCTTATCTGGTCAATCGCCATGGTAACTTTGTAAGTAATTTACAGCTGATTTTGATAAAATATTTTGTAAAAATTGTTGTATTCTAGAATACCTCATAATTTATAAGTTTTATATGAAATATACTTGTGTTTTAAATATTACCTTATTTCTTTCTAATTTTATTTCATAGTTCAAATAGTTGATATTTTAAGTAAGTACCTATACCAATAATAGGCATAACGACTATAAAAATATAATTAGTCCGTCAGAGAGACAATCAAAAAAGTATAGAAACGTATTTTTTCTTTTGTCAATTAAACAAAGATTGATAAAGATATAGCCTGTTAAAGTTCCGCGTGACGTCACAAGTGCCATACAAATGTATAGACTTCTGTGAGACGATGACGTCACGACCCCTACTCCTAAACTTTAACAAGGTTTATCTTTGTCATTTGTTGTTTGATTGGTATAAGAAAAAATACTTTTTGATAAGGGGATAGACGATTTTTTTACCAAGTCATCAGGCCTATTATGCAAATGTTGAGCTCAAAAAAAATTTGCATTTTATGATACTTTTTCCTGCTTTTTTACTTTTTGCAAGTAATGATATTTTTTCCTGCTGATAAAAACGAGTTTATAGATAAAATTTTGCTTTGGTCATTACCAAAATTGTGTTTAGTAGGTGTTCACCATGACAATACCGTTTTTAAGCTAAGCGTCCACTAGACGGGCCGCATCGGGTCGCATCGCAACGCACAAATCTACTTGCTATTCAGGGTTATTTCTAATCAATTAGCAAAATTCGCATTCTTTTAAGGGCTTATTCTGCACATCAAAACTAAAAACTTTTGTCCTGCGACTTTTGTCAAAACTTTAAAAAGATTCGTTCTTCCATAGAAAAATATCGTTCACCCGCGACAAAATGTATGGAATAGCTGTTTTTTTTTTGAGTTTTAACAAAAATCGCAGAACAAAAATTGTTAGTATTGATGTACAGAATAAGTCCTTAAAAGGCTCAGAGCAAATAAAAAAATAATGACAGAATGTCGTGAACAAACAAGTCAGGCTGACCAAAACTACGCCTCGCTGTGTACAGACAATTACACACACATCGACGTGCTAGGAAACTACGCCTTGGCTTGTAAGTCGAACTATGGTGGCGCAACAGCGATGCACTCACACATGTATTAAAAACCGGCCTCACTTGACTGTTCAATGACGTTCTCTCTTGATGTTTTTATTTGCTCTGAGCTAAAAGGATGCTAATTTATTAGAAATAACCCTGTATACATTTTGTATGAAACTGCTTTGATTCGACACGGGGCGGGACGGACCGTTGCGATGCGACCCAATGCGGCCCGTCTAGTGGACGCACAGCTTTACAACACAACGTATAATGTAACAACAACAAATACTAATACAGACAGACAGAAAAAAACTATTTATTTACAACCACAATTTAAAAATAAACACTATTTACACATATACGACAAAAAATATGATAATAAAGTGGCTGCCTTATCACCCATGGCGATTTCTTCCAGGTAACCTTGCTCGAATATGACAATACTGATACTAATACTGATAGTGAACACCTGCTGAATACAATCTTAGATATGATACATTTTAACTCGGTCATGGTTGAATAAAATAAACGATAACAACGTAAGTAACCTTAACTCTATAGTTACATAACGTACCTATACTCTATAAAATTTAACTTGATCTCTGCGACAGCTATCAGAAAAATCACGCCTATGAAGTCCTGAATTTCTTAAAAGTACAGACAGTACCTGTCAATGTCATACTTTGTAGGCATGCTGAATAGTGATGGGCGACGAATGATCGTGACCACAGAGTTTTAGATAGAGTTTTAATTAAAATATCGATAGTATATACTGACGATATTTTCAATAAAACTTGATTTATCATTAATTTTATTGTATATTGTAATATTATAACATTTTTTACATGTGTAATTAAAGTAAACCCAATTATATGTTACATTAGCATCGATAATAGTAAAAAACGTCGATAAATACTATCGTTACATTATTATGAGTATTTAATTAATATCATAACATTATTTACATGTGTAAATACTTGATCTTAAATAATAGTAAGTAAATAAAATTCAATTTCTCACCTTCAACTACTCATTCGATTTCATTACAACATTGTTTGAAAATCGATTATTTCCACCATTATCTCAACTCTAAAAATGTCAATCTTCTATGTCAATGTCACTGTCGCAGAGATCAAGTTAAATTTTATAGAGTATAGTTGCACGATGTACCATTTTAGCCTGACTGACTGGTCCTGTCTGGCCGGGGTTGTACTTTAGTAAAAGTTGTTTATAATTATAAGTTTTTACCGACACCTATTTAAGTTTTTGCACTTTACAAAGCAATAGCTTGTGCAGCATTTTGCTTATAATACAGGGGTTATCGGCTTACCCTGTACTAAGTTGAGGGGGTGATTAAGACCATCATTATGAACAACTTTTACTAAGGGCCAAAAAAATCAGCTATTCTATACAAAATTGCAGCGACCTTCAAGATAGACACCTAATCGTACAAAATGAAATGTCGCCGACCAATATCAACCAATCCATATGGAATCAACCAATTCAATAACTAGTCTTCATTAGACTGGCGTTGCGGTCGCATCTCGAAGCAAAGAGGTAAATATGGTGCACTGCGTCATTCCATCTTGCCGAAATTACTCGGTTTCAAAAGAAATAACGAAAGGCATTGTCACATTTCCGGTAAGTAATAAATATGTTTTTATGTGATTTACAAGCAAAAGCAAAATATTGAAAATGAAATCATTTGACAATGTAAACAGAATGGAAAATTTCTCTATGGTCAGTTAGGGACGTCGGATAAAGTCAGTATGAGATCGAATATTGACTCGTCAAATCGATTAACTTTAAGGTCAAAATTGATTTTGACCCGGGCGGCCGGCCATGTAAAGGAATAAGATCGCAAGGTCAATGTGGGTCGAACTACTAATTTTAGATCGATTTAATAACATTATGGAGCAGCATAACGTGATGTGTTCACATTTTTAACCGATTTAAAAAAAGGAAGAGGTTCTATGTTCGTCTGTATGTATTTTTATTTTAGGTTTACGAATCAAATGTTTTTTTTTTATTTCTGGAAGAGAAAAGATCGAATTTAGAGGTACTTAAGGCTGCCAGCTGTTATTTAATAGTGTTATTGACTTTTGTTTATAACTTCTGGAATGAACGATAAAAACGTAGATATATATAATTAAATAAGTCCACCTATTAAACAGAGTCAAAATGTGAATAGATTAATCGAAATTTCAGCCAGTCGGACTTATCATGTGATAAGACATGACGTCATTCTAGACTCGAATCAATTTAGGAATCGATTCTTTTCATCATGTATTTTGAAATCCCTATTTCAAGTGGCAAGTTCAGTCAAAAGTTGTCTATGGTACAAATTGTATTTTTCACATTTTTAAGTCTAGGTTTGTATGAAGAGGCTCCTTCTGTGCCCTGTGTAATAGGGCCTATTCTGTGACAAAATTGTAACTCTGAATTAACAAAATGAATGAAACAGCAATTTTTTTTCTCGAATTCCTGATTGACCCCATGGTAAAATTCGTTTATAATGATGGTCTCCTACCATGGGGGATAGCTCGGTAGGGATAAGTGTACCAGCCGGTCTGAATCATCTCCTTGGCTTAGCACTTCATTCTGGAAAACAGTCTTAAACACGAGTACGCTCGTTTTTGGGGTTCCGTACCCAAAGAGTAAAAACGGGATCCTATTACTAAGACTCCGCCGACCTTCTGACCGTCTGTCTGTCACCTGGCTGTATCTCATGAACAGTGATAGCTAAAACGTTGAAATTTTCACAGATGACGTATTTTTGTTGCCGTTATAACAACAAATACTAAAAACAGGAAAAAAAAACAATAGTCAAGGGGGCTCCCATGCAACAAACCTGAATTTTGAGCCGTTTTTCGTTCGATATTAATAACGGTGGCAGGTAGATGCTTGAAATATTCACAGGATATTTAGTCAAATATTTACTTATAAATAATTAGTCAAATAAATATTTAAGGGACCCCCCCATACAAAAAACGTAATTTTTTGCTCGATATTAATAACGGCAACAGGAAGATCCCTGAAATATTCACAGAATAGGTGTCAAGTTAATATTCCATTCATAAATAAATAATTAAAATAAAATATGTACCTATATTAAGGGGGGCTTCCATACGGTACGGAACCCTTCGTGCGCGAGTCCGACCCGCACTTTGCCGATTATTATGATAATGTAATCTACTTATTAACACGGTTCTGTAATATGTCAGTCCGATGACTGGCAAAAAAAAACTTCGTAAAGTACACGATGAATCGACATTCTAATTCTAAACTATTATTTATTCTGTGGTTTAATCTCACACAGTCATAGTTGGCCGATGAGTCGACATCTGAAGCCGGGTACAGATTGCTGTAACGTAACATGCAATGTAACATACAACGAAATAATTTGCCGTCCACATCGTCGCTATGTATCACGCAATGTAACAGTGCGACAATTCCGCTAGCCCATCTCTTTACTGAAGTGATACGCTATAATATAATAATAAATCTTTATTTCAGACAGTACTTAGTCCATATTACAGCAGTAATTTATATTAGATATTATTATCTTAAGCCTAGTAAAACATTATTCCAATGTCCCTGTATAGGGCAATCTGGTTTACTAATAATTATGTGTAGGATACTGTTACTGCTGCCACGCATTCTTGTCAACAGGGAGTATACTTTTTTCCTCATGATGGCATGAAAACCATCGGTTCGAGCTTGTGTGAACATCCCTGATGCGCTACAATAACGTGGCAGCCCCAACAGTATCCTAAAACCATTATTGTACTGTACTCTAAGTGAATTTAATGTTTTTTTGGTGTACGATACCCACAGGCTGCTCGAATAAAAAGACTGGCAGAAGGCCTTAAATAAAGTTATTTTAACGTCATTTGTACATCGAGCAAACCTGCGGGCAATCATATGTTAGCCGATCTCGTTTTTCTGACAGTTCTGAGTTTTTCTGACAGTTCCGACAGCTCAAAACTGTCAGAAAAACGAGACAGGTTCAAGAACGGTTCACCTTAGTAACGAGATCGGTTGACAGAATTGCCCCGCTGGTTTCCAATAGTGTGGACGCCTTGCGCGCACGAACCGTCATTGAAGTATAATACACATTAAACATCATTGCGAACCGTGCACACTACGCACACGAACAGGAGATCGTTTTTAGAACTTCGCACGCTTGGGAACGTATACGGTTTGACAGATCGTATGAAAATACTCTAAATTATTTGTCGGTTTCTTCGCCGAACATAAAAGGGCGCGCAGAATGCACGGAGCGCCAGTGTGGACGGGTTGTGTGTACCTGTATGTTCACTATATTAGCTGCGTGCATGTCGGAAACAGATGCGAGTAGATACATGTGTGGTGCGTGTGCACACTGCACTGGGTCCACACTTATGAAATGCTTCTTTCATGTTACGATGCTTGTTACGTTACACCAGTCTGCACCCGGCTTGAGACGAAAGTAGCACGTAATTTTATGATTTTTTCGAGGAAAATCAGCCGCGAAATTTCGATTTCGTACAAAAGTCGCAAAATAAACTAATTTATACCATATATGAAATCAAATATAAAGTAAAGCCAAGTCAAATGAGCTTAAATTACACATCAAGTGAAATAATTGCATTTTGTGAATTATTGTCTGTTAAAATTTGAGTTTTGGTAGAAAATGTGGTAGCTCCAAGAAACAAGAAATTGCAGAATAAATTTATTTTAGAATGTTTTATGGTCTGGTAAATAAAATTTTAGATATTTTTTGCACAGATCTTGGCATCCATATACTCGTATGTATTATGTAGATCTCAATCCTTTTCTCGGCGAAGTTGACAACGACATTATAATCTTGATACCTATTGAACTTGGCTCTCCTTTCAAATTAATGTTTTTGATAGGATATTATTTTACCAGACACGTTCCTATTACAGTTATGGTGTGATACGTTGTATTTAGTAAGCATGCAAGACACCTTTATATGAAACGTTGTCGCGCGTCCACTTGAACGTTAACGGGATATACCTTATCCCATGACTAATCTTCACAAAACTGCTACCGGGACAAATATGTCCCGCGGTGCGATTTTTCAGAAATCAGCTTTAAGCCGTAACGTTAGAGTTCCTTTTTGTAATAACGCTAGTATTTAATATTCGGAATTAACCGTAGATGGCGTCAGAGTGCATAAAAGTTCATCCCCCTGCACCGAAACAGCAGCAAGAGCTCTTTCTCACGACTAAGCTCTTTGCGTCTGCGTGCTTTATCTTCGACTACTACGTCGCTTACCATCAGGTGATCTGGTGGTCAAGCGCAGACTTAGTGGCAATAAAAATATACTTTTTCTAGAGCTTTCAAGGATAAAATACTTGATAACAATTTTAGGCGTTTTCACTGCATTTCTGCAATGTTAAGTGTTTCTTTGGCACACTGAACACAGTAATCACAAATTCAAATCAGAAAAACAAAATTTCAAATTGATTAATGCATCTTTTATTAATCAATGTACTAAACAATGTACTATGTATAGTTAAAGTTAAAACTAATGATAAGCTCATTCACAGAAGCTAATTATCTACACTCGACATCGTAGTAGGTACAAAAATACAAAAAAGTAGGCGTGAATTTAAACAATAGATACTTCAAATAATTACAGGTACTTCGCCTGTTTTCGACCACCTAACTGAATTCCCTGATTGGAAAATCAATAAATTCCAATTTCTTGAAGTTTTAGCAATATTGTTTTCTTTTTCTCCAACGTAGCCTTATCATATTGTATATCATATTCAAATAATTAAAATCAATTTTAAAAGTTAAAAAGGGCGAAAATACCGGTTTTCGGCCACTCGACCTAGCTTGCAACCATTGCTTACTTGACCATTTGACTTGACCATTGCTATACTTTATTAATATAAACCTTATTGTGCGGAGCACAATATTAATAAGTACATTTGCGCCAAAATAGATAATCACACAAAGTTTTAAATAAAAAAATGTTTTCTATTTTTTTTTTTATTAAAATTGCAGAAACATACGAACTAATTAACGAAATGTAAGCTGGTAAATTGTTAACAAACGAAAATATATTTTGTCAATTAAATAAAATTTTACTGTGGCGGGATTTGGCCACAGAACGCGATGAATGGAAGGAAATGGGGGAGACCTTTGCCCAGAAGTGGGACAGCATAGGATGAGAAAAAAATAAAATAAAATAAAATTAAAATAACACTGACCGTAAATTGGCATCAAAAATTCTAGTTTCCGGCCTCCAGTCGCCAAAAATACGTAACTTCAACTTGTTGTATCTTTATCTATTATTACGAATTAGGTGGCTATATAACAATTTAAGCACACTATGTACCTAATTCATATGTAGATAGATGTAGGCCCACATCAAAAACTGGATGATCCCAGAAGAAAAAATTGAAAATTGAATGTTTGAAATGAAATTTAGCTACGCTATGACTCAACTGTAAACTAATTAAATAAAAATGGGATAATAATATTTTTTGACATGTTATTAATTATAATATTGAAATTTAATAATGAGACAAGTACCTATACAGGGTTATTTCTAATAAATTAGCATCCTTCTAGGGGCTTATTCTGTACATAAAAACTAACAACTTTTGTTCTACGACTTTTGTCAAAACTAAAAAATATAAAATATAACTGAATATTTTTTTACTTGTACTTAATTAATTTTGGAATATGGGAATTAAAGGCTATTTTTATTTATGTAATTCATGTGCAACTTTTGTCCATTGGGATAAGGTTTACAATAAAAATGCATCAAAACTTCTCATCAAACTACCTAGTTTCCGACCACGAGGCCGGATTTTGGGTCCTAATTTATGATCTAATTGACCGACCAGCTAACTAAATAAAACATTAATGTTGATGACATGACATTTGCTGTTTTGTATTAAATCACCAGTTAATCACACATATCTCTATCAAATAAAAGAAATAAAATCTTTTGGTGCAGAGTAAAAAATCGTTTACTTACGTTTTAAATTGGACACCTTCTTTTTGTGTACATTTTACCACACATCTGCACTGCCAATTTTCAAATCGCGATTAACGGTTATCCAGAAACTACCGGAATAGATCGAACCTTCCATGAAAATATTAATGGAAGTACCTACATACATCTAATTGAATGATTTAATCTTATTAGGTATTTAAAAATGAAAAATACTTTATTTTGAGCAGTATACAGGCTGTTAGTTAAATGAATTACGTTAATGTTAGTACTAATATACCTTGGTAAATTCATATGTATTATTTATATTACGAGTATTTTAACAAATTTCGAAAACGGCCGCAAATGGAGGGTGGCCGGTGAACAGACGAAATCACCCTATGTACGATAACAAATTTATTATGACAAGGCACAATTCAAAACGAAGATTGTAGCGATATAATATATTTGCGATAGAGTGTCGGACACACATTAGCTGATCGACTTCGGTCACGTCCAAACGTACACACTATCAGAGAGAGAGATATCAGATATCAAGCCAACTGATACCAATAGCGTTTCTATAGGTGAGTGTGGGTTCGATTTTTATTAGCGAGATTGTTATTGCACTACGTGTATTAATAAGAATTTTTGACCGTCTTTCAAAAAGGAGGACGAACATAGGTTTGTCTGAATTATATTTTTTTGTGTACATATGTTCATCAATATTTTTGCCAATTGTGAGCCGAATCAATTTTTTTTAGTCCATAGGAGTATACTTTCGAGGTGGTCCCATTTAAATTTTATCGAAATTGGCTGAGCCGTTTTTGAAAAATTAACTATAATGTAAAAACTGTATACCTACATCAATTCAAGCGAACTACATATTCGAATTTTGTACACGTCGGATTTGCCATTTTTTACGAAAAATAATTATTTATAAGCAATATACTCGTAGGTACATACATACCGTATGTACGAGTATATTGCTTCTCTACGAACACCAGGGTCAGTGCTTTCAGTCAAAATTAGAATTAAGTATAGGTACCTACTTTATTTGAGATGAGCTAAGGTATACAGTTAGTAAATATAGTAGATGCACCGGTTGTGGCCGCTGTCCCGGTATTGGTCATTTGCGGTATACAGTTAGTAAATATAGTAGATGCACCGATTGTGGCCGCTGCCCCGGTATTGGCCATTTGCTATCAAAATCATTCCATAAATAGATTATAAACAAGTAGCGACCCACCCTGGCTTTGCACAGGTGTACTATACATAATAAACCTTCCCCTTGAATCACTCTAAAACCGCAAAAAAAATTCGTTGCGTAGTTTCAAAGATATAAGCATACATGGGGACAGACAGCGGGAAGCGACTTTGTTTTATACTATGTAGTGACAAATATTGTTTGTGTGAATAGTATGAACTTTGATTTTTTAAAATTATTTTAACATTATAATTGTCTTCGCCAAAATAAAAATTTAACAACAAAGTTTTTGTCATTTGTGGCAAATGACATAAACTTTGTCAATTTCCCTTCTGAATATAACCAAGTAACTAACTACTTGGTTATATTCAGAAGGGAGCTAGCTTAGATCTAGTAATGGGCATTAAAAAATAATAAAAATTATTATTTATTTTATTATTTATCCGTACCGCTCACAATGAAAGGTGGGCACCTTTCATTGTGAGCACTAATCCACTACGGACTCCACAGATATCTGACGGACTCCGTTTAAAAAACTAAACAAAATTCATACTATACTTTATAAAATTTAACTTGATCTCTGCGACAGCTGTCAGAAAAATCACGCCTATGAAGTCCTGAATGTCTTAATAGTACAGACAGTACCTGTCAATGTCATACTTTATGGGCATGCCGATTAGTGATGGGCGACGAATGATCGTGACCACAGAGTTTTAGATAGAGTTTTATTTAAAATATCGATAGTTTATACTAACATCGTTAGTATTTTATTTAAATTTTTTTATTTTATTTAAAACTTAATTTATCATTAATTTTATTGTACATTTTAATATCATAACATTTTTTACATGTGTAATTAAATTAAACCCAATTATATGTTACATTAGCATCGATAATAGTGAAAAACGTCGATAAATACTATCGTTAGGTACATTATTATGAGTATTTAATTAATATCATAACATTTTTTACATGTGTACATACTTGATCTTAAATAATAGTAAGTAAATAAAATCCAATTTCTCACCTTCAACTACTCATTCGATTTCATTACAACATTGTTTGAAACTCGATTTTTTCCACCACTATCTCAACTCTACAATTTCAATCTTCTATGTCAATGTCACTGTCGCAGAGATCAAGTTAAATTTAAAAGAGTATAGTGCTTTCACTTTCAGTTGACTTAGAAGAATTTTGGCGTTGCGAGTTACACAAATTCTGTATTGGATCTGTTTTCTCTTTAATTGGAAGGTTATTCAGTTACCACACTAGTTTATGCCCACGGCTTCGCCCACGTATTATTTTGATTTATGTGCTATCCCTCAAGAACCTTTTATTTTTACGGGATAGCGAGTAGCCTATGTTACTTTCCGTCATTCAAACGCCAAAAATTAAGTCAATCTGTTACTCCGTTGCTGCGTAAAAGAGGAACAAACCAACAAATACACTTTCGGATTTATAATATTAGTAAGGAAGCTATGGAGATGCTCGGAGTCACTCTGCGAGATCGAATCAGGAATGAGGAGATCCGTTGAAGAACCAATTTTTCATAATTTATTTATTTGCCACTAAGTGTTACAAAGTTTCCGACATAGCTGAGAGGATCGGCAAGTTGAAGTAGCAGTGGGCAGGATACATAGCAAGGAAGACTGATGACCGATGGGTTCGAAAAGTTCTCTAGTGGAGACCACGTACCTGCAAGGGCAGCGTAGGACGTCCACCAGGTGGACGGATGACCTAATTAAGACCGCAGAATCGCGCTGCAAGCTGCTACCAATCGGTCTTATTGGAGATCTCTAGGGGAGGCCTATATCCAGCGGTGGACGTCCTATGGTTGATGGATGGAGGAATTAAGGATAAGGTTTGTGTGAATACCAGCTAAACAAGCAGCGACCCGCAAGCAGAGCCTGATCGCATGTAATGAAGATTGATTAGTTCTTTAAACTTTGTTTTCTCTTGTTTCTGAATAATTATTATAATTATGCACACTCATTTATTTAAAATGCTTTTTGCATAAAGCCAAAATATATATTGTGATGCAGGTTTATTCCTAACGATCCACCCAAACCAACCATCTAGATGATCGAATATGATTTTTTTTCCTAGCCGACCACCAGCCACCTAGGTGGTTGGTTTGGGTGGATCGTTAGGAATAAACCCTTGATAAAAATTGATGTGACCTGTAAAATTAGTAGGTTAAAATGACTTCAATGGTAAGCTTTAAGAAACGCCAGTAATATAATGTTTTTATTTTATTTTTTCAGATCAACCAGGGGCTAACAGCGCGGTAGAAATAAAATTATACCATAATATATAATACACGCACAACTAACATCAATCTAAAATGGTTAAAGCAAGAAAGTATGTTGTCAAAAAACATTTCCAAGGAGTCCCTAAAAGAGACGACTATGAAATCGTCGAATATGAACTGCCCGCACTATCAGCCGGAGAAATTCTAGTCAAATCTGAATTCATCAGTGTAGACCCCTACCTCCGAGCCTACAATGGCAGAAACGCTTTACCATATGACCAGTTTAGCTTTAACGTTGGCATAGTGCAGGAGTCAAAAGACTCAAACTTCCCACAAGGCACAAGGGTAGTATCCCACAAAGGCTGGTGCGATTACTACATCGGGAAACCCAGTGCTCCAGTCTCTGCGCCCGGTGAGAAGATCTATCAACTGCCTGATCTACAAGGCCTTCCAAATTCTCTTGGAGTGGGAGCCGTGGGTATGCCCGGTGCGTCGGCATACTTCGGTTTTCTGGAGCTGTGTAAACCGAAGGCAGGCGAGACTGTGGTGGTGTCTGGCGCCGCTGGAGCTGTAGGCTCTCTCGTCGGTCAGATCGCTAAGATCAAGGGCTGCAGAGTGATTGGCATTGCCGGCTCCGACGACAAGGTCGAGTGGCTAGAAAAAGATCTAGGCTTTGACAAGGCGCTTAACTACAAAAAGGTCGACATTGCGGCAGCTCTTAAAGAAGCTGCGCCCAAAGGTGTGGACTGCTACTTTGACAATGTCGGTGGAGAAATGAGCAGTATTGTTATCAGACAGATGAATATGTTTGGGAGGGTGTCTATTTGCGGTTGTATTAGCGTTTATAATGATGACTTCAATAAATCACCTAAAGCTACTATCTTGCAGCCAAGCATTGTGGGTAACCAGCTTAAGATCGAAGGGTTTATCGTATGGAGATGGGCTGATCGGTGGACAGAGGCTCTTACAGAGCTCGCCAAGTGGGTGAGGAGTGGACAGATCAAAGCCAGGGAACATGTCACGGAAGGATTCGATAAAGTATTTGATGCTTTCGTAGGAATGCTCGATGGTGACAACTTTGGAAAGGCTGTCGTTAAAGTTTAAGTAAAATTTATAAAGGTAACAAAAATCTTAATTTTATGAGTAGCATTTTGAACTGAAACTGCCATCACTTTTTAGTTATTTGTTATTTTCAATTATTATTATTATTGTTTAAGTTATTTTTAATATCATCCTTATATTATAAATTTTAATTTTGTATTGTTTTTGATGAGTAATGTTTTATAATTTGTAATTTGATTTTATGGACAATAAACATTTTCATTTAATTTTTCATTACATATAGATTTTCTAAATATATATTTCAGCCCTTGCATAGTTTTACGAATATGATTCTGCGCTGAAACAAAGAGAATCAAGCTCACGGGCGTAGCAAGGGGGGACACGGGTGGTGCCCACCCCAGAAGTCAACACTTTCTATATTTCAGGGGTGTTCAAAAGTTGGCAGCTGTCTCCGCTAGAGGAAATTTCTAGATACGTCAATGACCACACTATTCAGTGTTCATCTAATTAGGTAAATCAAGACGATGGATTGGACCGACCATAGTCATCAAACGTCTCTATACATCTATACCTCTACTATGCTTAAGAATCTGATCTAGTGTAACACAGTTAATTGATTTAGCAATATAATTGATTTTAAGCTATTCTGTTTTTGTTTCTTATGAATTGTATATACTGTGTCAAAATAATCAGTAAGTCAATTTGATTGTTAAAATCTATGATATTAATAATCGAATTGACTAGGACGAAAAATTGATGAGGATGTAAATGGTTCGTTTAATTATTATTCGAAAACTTAATTTTGTATATTATTTATCTACTGCAAAAAGCGATACTTACCTGTTCTGAATCGACCAGTGTTTTCGCGTTTTCTGTAGAACATTGAAATATTTAGTTTTCATCCAAAGTTTTACGTTAAAATATTACTTTTTAGAGGCTTATAACTTAAAAGGTCTTTTAAAAAACTATTAAAAGTTTTATAATCCTAACGATTGAAATTCTGATTACATGCAAAAAATCACTCAAATCGGATAATATTTAGAGGTTATTGTTTTTGTATGAACAAATTCTTACTCCACAACTAAAATTCTGATGTTATAAATTAGCTACCATGAATCATGATAGGCCCAATTGTAAAGGCGCCATAGTAAATTGAATAGCAACGTGTCTCTCTATCGATTGCATTACTTAATAGTAATGTGTTCAAATCGCGAAAGTTTAAAAACAAAATTTGGCACAAGTCGTACAATTAATACATATAATTATTACCTATTTTCAGAAGGTCGTCGCGACCCTAGGTCTCAGCAATATTGGGACGGATTATAATTATCTACATTATATCCACCTTCTGTGAATAACCTACTGTAACTGCTCACCTATTTACCTATTTTATTTATTTAACACTTTATTGCACACCATTTGTACAAAAGGAGGACTTAATGCTAAATAGCATTATCTGCCAGTCAACCTACAGGTAGAAGACATTGGGAAGTAGGCATGAATAAATAGACAAAAATCACAAAGAGATTAATTAACTAGAACCAACACAACTCGTCCGACATACCTCAGTGCCTCAAGTCGAAAGTTTTCGACCAGTGTGTGTTGCCAGTGATGACTTATGGCACAGAAACGTGGTTTCTCACTATGGGCCTTATTAGTAAGCTCCAAGTAGCCCAACGAGCCATGGAGAGGGCTATGCTCGGAGTTTCTCTGCGAGATCGAATCAGGAATGAGGAGATCCGTAGAAGAACCAAGGTTACCAACATAGCCCAGCGGATTGGCAAGTTGAAGTGGCAATGGGCAGGGCACATAGCGCGGAGAACTGATGACCGATGGGGTCGAAAAGTTCTCGAGTGGAGACCACGTACCGGCAAGCGCAGTGTAGGTCGTCCACCCACAAGGTGGGCGGATGACCTTATTAGGACAGCAGGATCGCGCTGGATGCAAGCCGCTATCAACCGGTCTTATTGGAAATCATTAGGGGAGGCCTATGTCCAGCAGTGGACGTCCTATGGCTGAAATGATGATGATGATGATGAACACAAATCAAAACTAAAAACTAATATTTACTAAATATTAATACAATTTCAATATAAAATAAAATACATAAACTATTATAATAAATAATAAGATGATAACTAGTAAAAGATAAAAATAGCTGTGTGTTCGAGATTTTGGACAACTTTAGGTAATGCTCCCAACACGCACAAGGCGCTTAAAAAAAGCCTTCGAAGGCGCTTGCCGAATAGTGCATGGAAGCGCACGGCTTCAACGCGAAAAGAGTCGTGCACAAATGACGTACAGTGCCTCGGGGTGCTGAGAAGAAGGACATTGCAGGATCTCGGGGGCCTAGTGACAACATCTGAAGCCATAAACGTAAAAAAGTTGTTAAGATAGGGCGGTGATTTAGCGTCGTTTAATATGGAGTATAGCAGTCCGAGTATCCTAGCATTTCTCCTGTCGCGGATCGTAAGCCAATTCAATTTTTGCGATATTCCGAAATATGGTCATATTTTCTGAGATTAAATATAAAACGAATGCAAGTATTTAAAAGACGTTCGAGTTTATTAAGGAGTTCCTCGGAAATGTCGAGGTAGCAGTCGAGGTCCGCGTAGTCAATGATTGGTAGTAGAAAGGAATTTACCAACACTATTGTAGTGTCGATGGGAAGAAATTCTTAAAACAAATTAACCTATGTCATAAAATAAAAAATACAGTACTTACCAATAACTGTACCTGCCTACTCACAGTGCCTCCTCTTCGTAAAGCAACACCTTACTTGCTTTTCTCATCATATTTTTTTAATAAACATCCCATTGTAGTTATAAAATTGGATCACATATGAGGATGTGATGCAATTTTATAACATTACTAAATTGGGACACAAAAAGAATAACAATTATTTAAATAGGATAACATAAAAAAGCTGTTCCATATATTTTGTCGATAGTGAACGATATTTTTCTATTGAATAGCATTTTTTTGAGAAAAAATTAAAGTCGTCAAACATAAGTTTTGATGTACAGAATAAACTCCTAAGAGAATGCTAATTATCCTACTTCCTAATAATATTATAAACGCGAAAGTTTGTGAGTTTGTGAGGATGGATGGATGTTTGTTACTCTTTCACGCAAAAACTACTGAACGGATTGAGATGAAACTTAGCAATAATATAGCTTATATATCAGAATAACACATATAGGCTACAAATTATGATATTAATATAAAAATCAAAATATCATGCGGGCGAAGCCGCGGGTAAAAACTAGTAACAAATAACCCTGTAATTGCCTACACGAGAAAAAAACTCGTCATGAATTGAAGCTACTACTCTCTACGATAACAACAAGAAAAAATCCAAGTCGATAATAACAACTTACCTACGATGAAATAACAGAATTCAAGACCAAGGTCGTAGAAATAAAAATATATTATTTTGTGATGCGGCGTCGGACGCACATTGGCCGCCCAACCTCGCTCGGGACTAGACGTACCTAAACACTATCAGAGCGTGTGTTATCAAATAATAATATAGACATTTGATAACAACAGCTCTTCTACAGGTGAGTGTTCTATGTTCACTTTCAGTTTCATTACAGAGATTGTCATTTCATTACATAAATTGATTAGCTTTAGAATGTTACGACTAACTCCACTGGGAGTAGGTAAATTGTTTTTGTGCGTACCATTTACCTGCTATTATTATTTTGTTTCGCCTGTGGTGACAGCTGTGCTATGTTTTTATCTTTTGTCCTCCAGAAGTAGTATTACAAACTAGTAGGTATTTTATGATAAGCAGCAGCTATAACAGAATATTTTGATGATGTAGCTGTACCTTGTGGGTAGGTATGGGTTAATATTTTATGAATTTAAATTCAGGCTATCAGTTTCTTACATCTGATAAGTACATATATTTAATGTTTAGGTACCTATTGTAGTAAGTATTCAAATTTGTTCAGTCATTATAAAATGACTAGTAAGTAACCAAAGTTTTTACTTGTTTTGTTTGTACAGACCTTTTATGACCTCAGAATCGCACCCACCTCAAAGCCGGTAATAAGTGGCCACAACTGATGTTTTTACTACATTTTACTAAAGCACGTAATTAAAGACAATTAGATCATTTTTTGACCGACGAAACGGAGGAAGTACTTAATTCGACGCCTATATTTTTTTATGTATAACTTTTTACATAATAGTCCGTTTTCGATGATCTTTTTTCATTAGAAAGAATATACTTTGAAATTGGTCCAATTTAAATATTATCGAAATTGGCTATGCCATTTTTGATAAATCAACAATTATGTGAAAAATGGTACATCGATTCATGCGAAATATTCGCGAATTCAGTATACGGTTGAAATCGGTCATGCCATTTTTTTGCAAAAAATAATTACTCAGTATTTGTAAGTAAAAATTTAAAAATAAATGTCTAATATATCATGCAAATATTTAAAATCTCAAGTGAATATATTTTCATATTTTTGGAAAAAAAAAATATTAACCCGAATTTCATGAAGTAGCTAAAACTGGTACCTACACCTACCCTACCTACCTACCCATAACTAAACAATTTTCACCTAAGTATACGTCAATATTCACATAAAACTAAATTATAAACGTTTTTTTTTATCTTAAATATAAAATCATTGATTGTAGCATATATATGCTTTTATTACTTCCATCCATTTGTCTATGGTAAATGACTTCCAAATTTAATATTATCATTTACATGTGGTCTAGTTATCAGCATTTGTGATAAAAATAAAACGCCTGTAATGTGTAAGGCCTACGTGAGAAAAATGTTTTTTTCGTGATTTATAAAACTAGTAGGTTTTTACAATGCCGTCGTAATGTTTCCGTTATTTTTTCAGATAACAATCAAAGACCGACGACGGCGCGGCGATAGAAGACTGATAACATAGTACCTAATAAATTACAGCGACTTAATAATCCAAAATGGTGAAAGCAAGAAAGTATGTTGTCAAAAGACACTTCCAAGGAGTCCCTAAGAGAGACGACTACGAAATCGTCGAATACGAACTACCCGCACTATCAGCCGGAGAAATTCTAGTCAAATCCGAATTCATTAGCGTAGACCCCTACCTCCGAGCCTACAATGGCAGGAGCACCGTGCCATATGACCAGTTCAGCTTTAACGTTGGCGTAGTCCAGGAGTCCAAGGACTCAAACTTTCCTCAAGGAACAAGGGTAGTATCCCACAAAGGCTGGTGCGATTACTACATTGGAAAACCCAGTGGTCCAGTCTCTGCGCCCGGTGAGAAGATTTATCAGCTGCCTGATCTACAAGGCCTTCCAAATTCTCTTGGAGTGGGAGCCGTGGGTATGCCCGGTGCGACGGCATACTTCGGTTTTCTGGAGCTGTGCAAACCTAAGGCAGGTGAGACTGTGGTGGTATCTGGCGCCGCTGGAGCCGTGGGCTCCCTCGTCGGTCAGATCGCTAAGATCAAGGGCTGCAGAGTGATCGGCCTCGCAGGCTCTGATGACAAAGTCGAGTGGCTAGAAAAAGAACTAGGCTTTGATAAGGCGATAAACTACAAGAAGGCAGATATAGCGGCAGCTCTCAAAGAAGCTGCGCCCAAAGGCGTGGACTGCTACTTCGACAACGTCGGAGGAGAGACGAGCAGCATTATAATCAAGCAGATGAATTTGTATGGGAGGGTGTCTGTTTGCGGCAGTATTAGCGTTTACAATGAGGACTTCAACAAATTGCCGAAAGCCAGCATTATACAGCCTAGCATTGTATTTAACCAGTTGAAGGTCGAAGGATTTATCGTATGGAGATGGGCTGACCGGTGGACGGAGGCACTCACAGAACTCGCCAAGTGGGTGAGGAGTGGACAGATCAAAGCCAGGGAACATGTCACCGAAGGATTCGACAAATTGTTTGATGCTTTCGTAGGAATGCTTGATGGTGAAAACTTTGGAAAGGCTGTTGTTAAAGTTTAAGTAGTTTCCTAATGTTTATTATTATTATTATGTCGTAAGTTTTTGAAATGAAACTGCCCATTAAAGTTAAATTTATTATGTTATGACTCACTGATTTATAAAAAAATCTATTCTTAGCAGATAGTTTTTAGCTGGTAGATAAAGATATAGTCACAGACTTAAACACACTGTTCTTAAATTGCTACGAACAAAATAAAATTAATTAATGTGCAATTCTTATCGCACCGTTAAATTACGAAGCTCATTACCTGACTAATGGTGGAGTCATTTAAATAAATTCACTTCTGATAAGATAATATCACCAATGACTTTTTGCAAAGTCACCTCCCATATCCAGTTTAAAAGAACCCGATTAATACCTTATTAATACCTTATTACATGTGGTAATGGTACTTTTGAATCAAATGTTTGGCAATACTTAACTCCTAACTGCCTAACAGGTATACGAAAGAGGACATGAATGTAAAATAAGATAAATTGATTTAGAAGGTAGGTACAATAGGAGCAATAGCAATAACCCAGCGAAACAGTACATAAGTATCGTACGTGGAAGTGGCAATAGGCAGGACATACATGTATTACTCAGGACCAATAAATAGATCTGGTTAAGCTGTTAATTCTATTCTGGACTCCACGCACCAGTAGGTATCCAGTATTATCATCATAGGTAGACAGTAAAAAGACGCAAACGCTACCTAAGATAGGGATAGGAATATAAATAACTTTATAGGGAAAACGTCCAGAAATGGACATCCAAACGTTTGCCATATACAGCAACTCGAAATCTTGTTGCTGTTTATGGCAAACGCGGGTCGACCCTGGACACGATAGGCACAGAACCGAGGCAGATGGCACAGTAAGAGAGAGGCAGTGGGATAAAGAAAGCTATAGATAATGATGAGCAACTCAATGGCATGGTATATCTATTTACCTACCTACTGCAATTTATCAATTGAATCAACATACGTCTTGAACTATACAGTACTTACCTACTTATGAACTCGGTGCAGGTTTTTGACCCGATACTTGAGACCGAATCGTGTAGCTACAAAATTATAATTATACCTCTAAAATAATAACTTAGAAAACATTAGCTACAAAATAAATCCTTGAAAATTACTTACGCTGTATAAGTACCTAGTAGTAAAGCATCTTTATACTTAAAAACGAGTGTATGAAATTAAGTAGACATTTATCTGTGATATAAAAATTAAACTGAGTAAAATTACTTTCGGTTAGGTAGTTTGCATTCATCGTAATTTTGCATACGCGATGTACTTGAGTGCACATCACAGTTAATGTATGATGTAGGTACCTACGTAAATATTTTATGTTGTTTTTTTAACTCAGATTTTAATTACCTAGATATATCAGAGATAAGTGTATAAGTATTATGATTTTATTTTGAGTGCTTTCCACACTAGATTTTATCTCAAAGAGTTATCTTTGTGATAAGCATTTCAAAAATCTGAAGCGAACGCAGGATTTGAACCTCGGATCACTAGCCCGACGCTCTAACCAACTGAACCAGCCCGCCTCCTACGCAAGCGTCAAATCTTTGAAGTGCTTATATTACATCAACTTATAGCGTTGGACCGTATAAGGTTGCCTGGAAGAAATCGCCATGGGTGATAAGGCCGCCATTTTATAATCATATTTTTGTCGTATATGTGTAAATAGTGTTTATTTTTCATATTGTGTTTGTAAATAAAGAGTTTTGTCTGTCTGTCTGTCTAGCGTAGTGATCCCAAGGGGCAGGTTCAAATCCTGCGTTCGCTTCAGATTTTTGAAATGCTTATCACAAAGATAACTCTTTGAGTGTATAAGTACTTTATTTTAGATATAAATAGGTTAAAAGTTAAGCTCCACTTTTCTGCGAGTTGCAGACCAAGAGCTAGGCTAAGTTAGTTCGGGGTTAGCTCGCATAACTGAAACAGTTTGCCATTGATCTGTGCAGACTGCGAGCTATGCACCATATATGAAAAGATGCGTCAGCTATGCGAGCTAAGCTAAACTAACTTAGCTTGGCTCTTGGTCTAAAACCGGAATTATAGTTTTCTTGCCTATATATATATAACGAGTATGTTTGTGCTAATAGCAATTAGGTGCGGTTTTGGATAGGTAATATTACTTCATTATGTTTGTATCATCGAAATATTAGTTCAGAAATTCCAAAACACCAAGTACCCGTAATATACAACAAAGTACTCTGTGACAAGTACTTAATACAGCAGACGCAGACTGCGTCGTGCTGATATCTCCTTTTTTAAAAGCTTTTATTTATTTATTATTTCTGATCTATCAAGAATGAAGATCTTCTCTGTCAAAAAAACACTTTGTCACTTTTGTCAATAATCATTTTATCCTAAGATTTATTAATTGATTTTACAGGATTTTACCAATGAGCTTGCGAAGAATATTACCTTGCAAGCTCATGGCATTTCCTTTTCTGTAAACCTGATTGTTTTCGAAATTATCGAGTATATACTTACCTAAAATTAACCAATGGCTAGCGGTGATACGCCATATCTGCCCAAGCACATGACGTTCTCGAAGTCACCTATTCCCTTCATAGGTGCTTTCATAGATTACGTGGACACCAGCCTACATTATGTGATCCGCCATACGTTTGCCCAGGCTGAGAAGTTGAATGCCAGATCTTCCAGGTACTATATAACTTCTTTAAAACTCGCGTGAGAATCCATTCTAAGAATAATATAAGCGGTTTTACAATCAGGGGCCTTATTGTTATAGCGCTCCGATGTTGGCTTCGCTTTTTCTCCCGCACCCTTTCATGGCGTGAGTAACTGACACGAGCAGCAGAAAAAGGGAAGCCGAAAGTCAAAACGCTTATTTAATAAGGCTCCAAGTATGCGCCAGCGGCCGGGTCCAGGTGCAAGTCGACGGGGGCGCGCGTATAACCTGATGAAGGAGTAGGTACTAATTACTCCGAAACCGGTTGGGCACCCAGTGGCCCGTTCGCTATCACATACCTACGTCAGGTCACTACAATTTCATGATCGTCCCTATTTAAGGTATAAGATTTCCACTGCTGGATATAAGCTTTCCTAATGGATTTTCAATAAAACTGGCTGGAAGTGGCTTAGATACATTCAGCACAAATCCTATCCAATAAAACCGTTTGGAAGCAGCTTGAATCCAGCACATAAGTACCTGTGTTAATAATGAGGTCATGTGTCTATCTTGTGATTGTGAGCGAACGATATAAATATAGAGGGTGTTTTTCCCACCATACGCTTGGTTATAATCATGTTGATTGATATGATACCTGATGTTTTCTTAAATTTACTTTTTTTTTGATTTGCAAATTATTTATAAGGTTAGGAATAATTTTACGTTCAGGTCAACTCTTTCGGCGTCGTTCCTGGCCCTAGTGTGCTTTACTCTGGGCTTCGTTTGTAACGTGAAGTTCGAGGTGGCCACCATCGACGAGGAACAGCTGCCAAATGACCTGCACTATGTGCTGTTGAGCAAGGATGAAAATCTGTATATTGACGACATTGAAGTCTCTCGTGAGTTTAACATACATTTTATATTTTATTCGAACACTACGGATGTCTGATAACGACGCCGGCCGGCGCGACGGCGCGAGCACGAGGCGCAAAGCAAGCCAGCTGCAAGCCACGCTCGCGAACGCGAACAAGTTTAGCTGGCACCCGACTCGGCGCGTGGCGCCGGATCGGGTAGAAACCGTCCCGTCACGGTAATGATATCTAATTACCGTGGTCTCGTTAACAAAAGGCCTTAAAGTTACGTTTCCCTGGATGACTGAAATATACTAGAACAGACCGGTTTTTTTTACTTCTTATAATATCTATCTTTATACTCATCATCATAATGAACATTTACTTAAAATTGAGAAAATAAATAATTGCTGTTCTATACAAAGAAAATTAAAATGGAATCAACCTTAGTAAAAATTTGTTATGCTGATGATTACCTAGAACGTTATCTTACAATACAATATCTCTGTCGTCAATGGAAATACCTACCCATATATCGTGTTTGTTTCTTTTTAGAAGTCGTATGGTGCATAGAAGCCTCTGACTTGCTGGTTTTGGGAATCAGCTGCCTATTGGTATGGAATTCCTCGAATGTGGTAGGTACCAAACATTTTTATGTCCATACTTGTGTAGTATTTTGATGTTAGTAATTACTATAAGACATAATATTATTAGATAATATAATTTCAATGAAACGACTACAATCACACTAGGACATTAAGGATTTAGAGGAATTTAGGGATCTAGGGTTTTAGAAACCAAACATGAAAGGGTAAGTAAAACGAGTCTAAATAATAAATACATTTTTATTTTAATAATACCTACTAGGAACTTCACACGGGCTTTTAAATAATAAATTAAATCTTAATTACAGCTTTACCTACATTATCTCCCCGCAGCATCCCTACAAAAGCCTCGAAAATATTTTCGAATCCTTCGGTGACATGTTCTCTGACTTTCAGCTGTCCACTTTTGATCCATTTAATAAGCTCTGCAAACGCCTCAGACCAGTGATCGGCCCACCTTCCTACTATGAACCCTTCCACTCTAATCTGCTTTCCAACCAAGGAAGGCTGGATAATAGATGCATAACTTGGCTCAAGGTCATTGTATGAACTGATGCTTCCACAGACTGACACTCTGCCAAAGTCATTCATATGGCCTATAATTACACTACTGATTTCACCGCCGACGTTATCAAAGTAGCAATCGACTCCGTTAGGTGCGGCTTGTTTCAAAGCAAGATCAGTGTCGATAGTCTTGTAGTTGAACGCCTTGTCGAACCCAAGATCTTTTTCGAGCCATTCTACTTTATCTTGCGAGCCGCAGAAACCGATGACTCTGCAGCCCTTGATCTTCGCTATCTGCCCGACGAGAGAGCCCACTGCTCCTGCTGCACCGGTAACGACAACCGTTTCTCCGGCTTTCGGTTGGCAGATGTCCAAAAATCCAAAGTAGGCGGTTGCTCCAGGCATGCCCACGGCGCCGACTCCATAAGAGTTTGATAGTCCTTTCAAATTAGGGAGTTTATAGACCTTATTGAAGAAATCGGTTTCATCAGTTGGATTTAGAACACAGTAGTCGCACCAGCCTCTGTGAGCGACGACTCGGGTGCCAACGGGAAATCGTGGGTTCTTGGAATCTTCTACCAAAGCAACTATATATCCAAATTGATCGTATGGTGGTGAACGTGACCCGTGATAAGCGCGCTGGTAGGGATCCACACTCACCCACTCCACTTTGACGAGGATTTCTCCATTCCGCAAGGGTGGCAGTTGGTGTTCCACAATCTCATAGTCTTCTCGCTTCGGGACTCCCTGGAACCGATTTTTGACGACGTATTTACGAGCTTTGACCATGATGCAGATGGCGTCGGGCCTATAATAGTACTAGTACTAAAACCTGGTGGCCGAATATTTTATGTAGGTAACATAAATGATTTTGATAGTTTATCAGATGGTTATGTTATCAGCGTCGTGTTGCGTGGTCGATTGGTCGATAGGTACTCGCATTCTCAGTAATCACTATTAAAATTATTACGATAATGAATATTATACTACTTAAATTTAGCGCTGAGCACCAAAATTCTCGGTCATTTTTATACATATATATTTATTTGATTGAAAATGAGAATCAATTTCTTAGGAGTAAATGATTTGCATCTTTGCTTATCATTGTAAGATATTTATGTTGAGCACCCAAAAAACACAAACTCATTCTAAATATTTTATCAGCTCACGTGCTCCAAATGAAATATGAAAAATCAACTAAGTAGTTAAGTAGACCTAGGTACCTTTTATAATTATCGAAGATATAATGAAGCAGGATCTCACGCAAGACTATATTTTGCTATTGGGTTGTAAATTTTTTGGCCAGTTAGTGAGAAGGCTTCGTCCGTGGTTTTGTGTAGATTTATAATAATAGGTAGCTACTAACGGTGTCACTCTTTGTGGGTAGGCCTACTTCCTGAAGCGGGCTACCAAAAAGGCTGGTAAAGGTACTTACGGTAATTTTATCTGCCGATCGTTGATTAGTAAAACGAAAATTAAAAATAGAATTTTATATTAGCGTATATATGCATATATTATGAATAAAATACATAAATAGGTAAGCACTGGGTACCTCATTTACAATAACTGAGTTTAAATTTTAACCAAAGCTTTCCCAATATTTTCACCAGCAAACATCCCATCAAGTGCTTCAAAAAGGTTTTCGAAACCTTCGGTGACATGTTCTCTAACTTTAATTCGTCCTTCTTTGATCCATGCCACAATCTGTTCGAATGCCTCTGGCCAGCTATCCACCCACTGGAACACCTGAAATCCTTTCACGGTCAACTTTTTCATCAGAATACTTGGTTGAACCATTGTGGCTTTAGGAAGATTGTTATAATCTTTTTCATAGGCGCTCATCCAGCCGCACACGGCAACTCTTCCTAAATCATTCATCAAACTCATAACAGTGCTGCTCATTTCTCCACCAACATTATCAAAGTAGCAGTCAACTCCTTCCGGCGCCGCCTCTTTTAAAGCTTCTTTTATATTAGCTGTTTTATAGTTAATAGCTTTATCGAAGCCGAGTTCTTTCAACCATTGAATTTTTTCATCACTGCCAACAATTCCAATGACTTTGCAGCCATTAATTTTGGCGATTTGTCCGACCAAGTTGCCAACGGCCCCAGCTGCACATGTTACCACAACTGTCTCACCGGGTTTAGGCTGCAAAATTTCCAGAAGTCCGAAGTACGCTGTGGCGCCGACCACGCCAGCAGCACTAAGAGCGTATGACAAGGGCAGGTCTTGTAGGTTGGGTACCTTGTAAAATCTTCCCGTTTTATCGTTGCACTCCCTAGAGTTAATGATGTAGTAGTCACGCCAGCCTTCATGAGACACTACTTGAGTACCAACGGGGAAATTAGGATCCATCGAATCAAGCACCGTTCCAATTTGGTACCCGTATTGCACATAGGGTATCTGATAGCAGCTTTGTATAGATCGTTGATATGGGTCCACACTGATCCATTCGGTTTTGACCAAGATTTCTCCATTTTTAATAGCTGGAAGTTCTTCTTCAACTATTTTGAAGTCACTTTTCTTCGCTTTCTTATCAAAGAGTTTCGTTACTACATATTTTTTTGAAATCATTGCGGCAAAAGTTGGAAATGAAATAAAAATACGTTGTATATTATACGTGTAACTTTACAGTAACTTCTCGAAGGAATGAAGGATGAAAATGGAAATTACAATACTTATAAAAATATTAGCATTTTAACCTTTTGATCCCATTCATATTATTACAGCAGTAAAGTTATTATTTTTATAACTTAAGTTCTGCCGTTGCACTCGCCTTTAATGATTGTGAAATATCCCACTAATATTATAAGCGCGAAAGTTCTTTAATGATTGTGAAATATCCTACTAATATTATAAGCGCGAAAGTTTGTGAGGATGGATGGATGGATGGATGGACGGATAGATGGATGGATGTTTGTTACTCTTTCACGCAAAAACTACTGAACGGATTGAGATGAAACTTTGCAATAATATAGCTTATATATCAGAATAACACAGGCCATAAATTATATTGATATATTGCGTAGGTATGCGGGCGAAGCCGCGGGTAAAAACTAGTATTTTATAAAGTTGAACAGATATTCGTTAGTATTAAAAAAATTCAGTGAAGATAAAAAAATAATAAATGCAGTTAGCTGCTGTTTTGATGTAATAGAGGGATCAATGCGCCTTGAAGCAACAATAATATTATAATAGGTACGTACTGTCACGTTTATATAAGTAGATAATAATTGCAAAGATCCCCAGAACATTGCCCTCATCTATAATAAAAATTAATGGTTTTGATTTATTGTTTTGTAATGTTTTTTTGTATCATTTATTATGAAATATAGTCTGATACTCAACACTGAAGTGGTTGTAATTGTAACTCGACTATTAATAAATTAAATTATTTCATTTCATTTAAACAATACGTAAGCACTATTTTTTTTTAATATTTTTTTAAAAGCCGTGGTGGTCTTGTGGTAGTAACACCTGGCTTGCAATCGTAATGTTGTGGGTTCAAATCCCGATCCCGTACCAATGAGTTTCTTTGGAACTTATGTACGGAATTTCACATCATTGGCTTTTCGGTGAAAGAAAACATCGTGAGGCAACCTGCATACGTCCGTAGAAGAAATTCGATGGCGTATGTGAATCCATCAACCCGCACTGGGCCAGCGTGGTGAATAAGGCCCAATCACCCTTCGTGGGTAGGCCTACGTCCTGCAGTGGACTATTAAAAAGGCTGGTACAGTATGCACTATAGTTGGGTAAAAAACTTATTTATACATATTTAACTTTTCAGCAACAGCCTTTTTGACCGACAAAACGGAGGAGGTACTCAATTCAACGCGTATATTTTTTTTTATAACCACGCATAACTTATTACATAGTAGTCCGATTTTGATAATTCTTTTCTTATTGGAAAGAGTATATATCGAAATTGGTCTCATTTAAATATTATTGAAATCGGCTAAGCCGTTTTTGATAAATTTACAATAATGTGAAAAATGCTACATCGATCCGTGCGAACTATTCGCGAATTCTGTACACGGTTGAAGTCGGTCTTGCCATTTTTTGCAAAAAATAATTTATATCAAGTTCTTTTTATTTATTATATTACCTACGCTTTTAAACCGACGTAACATAGGAGGTACAAAAGTCGACGCCTACCTACCTACCTATTTATAATATATTATTTTCTTAATGTATGAATAGGTACTACGCGTAACTTTTTACAAAGTAGTCCGATTTTGATAATGCTTTTTTTTTTGTTAGATTGGGTATACCCCGAAATTGGCCCCATATAAAGTTTATCAGAATTGGTTAGTTAGTTTTTGAAAAATTAACTATACCTTATCTAAAAAAGGCGTACTACATCGGTTCAAGCGAACTATTCGAATTTTGTACGTACTCGTAGATTGCAATGTTGAAAGGTGCGTTCGGTTTGGGCTCGGTAGCGTTTTTGGCGTTTGCAAAATTAGCGTTGATGTAAAGCGTTCGGTTTGGGATTTTTGTTCATTTCGCCAACAATGCTAAGTACTTTTCACAGCTCTCTCTCTCATAGCTCTCTCATAGCTCACTTCCCAAAACGAACGCAAAAGGAACAAACTGCGGTGCGTCAAATGTCAAACAACATAATTATATGGCGGCAATACTTCGAAAATTCAGAAATTCGCGGGATGTGATTTTTGTTTTGCAAACTTACATGTTCTTTGTTTTGCTATTCCTTCTGATTTAAACATCTGCTTATGACGGTCAATCACCCACGTGTCACTCGTAGCAGTAGTAACATTGTGAAACATCAAATCACAGGACATTACACTACACAATTAAATATAAACATTAAATTACACAATTTTATCCGATTTTAGCAAAACGCAATTTGCTGGTAGTATTTACATTATCTTTGCTTCGCTGTTCTGCCTTAAACACCATCTATTATTAATTGTATACCGTACAAATTATTAAAAAGCTTGAAACTTTAGATCTTTAACTTTAGATTAGACAATAAAACATCAAACTCTTAAATGTCAGAAAACGATCACAAAGAACCCACCTCCTCACGTGGGTCAAAATTAACAGTTCACGATGGCATTTTTAACTGTTTTCAAGCTATCCGAACGGTGAATGAAAACATTTAAAAATGCAACTTTTGCTCACACATTCCCAAACCGAACGCTGAATGTGATCGTTTTTAGCGTTTTGAACTGTTATTTTTGCCACCAGTAGGCTATCCGAACGCACCTGAAGTGTGTTAAATAATATGCAATTTTAGCGAAAAATAATTATTTCTTTACTGTAATATAGTAGCTGCAGCGATTGTGGCCACTGCCCTCGTTTTGGACATTTCATGTCAATTTTTTTGCAAAAATAGATTATAAAAAATGTAACACCATAAATGTTGTTTGAACTTGTTTGTGATAATGTCAAAGTTTGAAAATTACAAATATTATTTTACCAATAATCGTCTACACAGTCATTAAAATTCAAAGTAGCACAACCGGTGTATATGCTTTATTTGAAATAAAAAAAATTGTCTAATGTCCATCTAATTTTCTACGCTGCTGTTGTTTTTTTTTTATTTTTTTAAATGTGTATGATCTCATAGTTTTTTTGAATTGAAGTAGGTACCTATATCAAGTTAAGTTAATTAAATGAAGAATAAGTAACGATTTAATGCTAAACACTGTCATGTTACTTAGTTTTTAACCGACGTCCAAAAAGGAGGTGGTTCTATGTTCGTCTGTATGTATTTTTTTGTGTATGTTTCGATAATTTCGCCAATTTTGAACCGAATCGAAAAATTATTTACTCCCGAGGATGGGACCACCCATTTAAATTTTACAGAAATCGGCTGAGCCGTTTTTGAAAAAATCAACAATAATGTAAACAATTCGAGCGAAATATTTGAATTTTGTACACAATAGAAGGCGGTTTTACCATTTTTACGAAAAATAATTATATAAGTATGAATAAAGAAATTGAAATTTGTAATCCAGCGATCGCCCTTGAGCGAGTACCTGTTCCTGCCTTGGATGGGCATGACGCTTCGTGGGCTGTTCCTGCGCCAGGCGCCTACAGCCGGCGCCCTCGTCTACACCATGGCTGTGGTCAACGGCACCGTCAACCCACTCTTCATGACTGCATTCTCTCTACTCTTCTGTTAGTATTGATACGTAAAGTTCATTTCTTTAATCTTTCTTTCAGTTACCAAATGTTATTTTTGACGTGACAACGCCTTTTAAATCGATGATCACCGGCACACACGAAAAAGTGTCACGTTTCACCTGGGCCGAGCATGCAAGCAAGAGCATTAAAAATGTCTACACAATCAATTAAATTCAAAGTGGCCAAAAATTACATTAAGATGTCCACAACTGGTGCATTTACCATATTTGTAATCCAGCGATTGTATTGATACGTAAAGTTCATTTCTTACTTTTAGTATTCATACGTTATTTTTGCGAACCCCTAAAAAATTGAGTACAATTTAAATTACTCCAGTACTAGTAGTTCTCTGGAAAGTAGACCTCGCATCTGTTTAACTGAATCTTCATAAGTCCTGTGCATCTGAGCTACGTGGCCTATCCTACCATCCCCTTTTTACTACAGGACAAGTAGAAAGATGCCTACACTGTCGATTTTCCTTCGATACGTAAGTACAAAGCGGTTTGACTCAACATTTCTGATTCGTACCGCCAAGGAATGGAACAGTCTTGCTGCTTTCCTGTTTACTGAGAGATATAATCTAAAGCTTTTCAAGATCAGTGTGAATAGGTATCTTCTAAGTCTGCGTGCTTTATCTTCGATCACAACGTCGCTTACCATCAGGCGAGTTGGTGGTCAAGCGCGGACTTATTCGCGTTAAAAAAAGGCGTTAAGTCCTTGTAAATCCATCTGCTCTTCCATTCCACGGAATACAGAAAAACAGATAAACAAGTCAAAAGAAACATTCGTAAAGACATCTGCAATTACAATACAGAATTAGTTCAAAACGCTTTAGAGCAAAATTTCTCTCTAAAAACCGCCATTCATGGCACCAACAAAAATAGATCCACAATAAACTGTTTGAACATATAGCACTCGATGACTCGCTGCCTCTGCCTGCTACTACTCCATCGGTATAGGCCGCGCCAAACAAGTTGGCGGATGTGAAGTTAGCTACAAGCTGCGCAATAGCCAATCAACGTACGGCTTTATGTGAGCTTAAGTCAGGATTGGATTTGGATATAACTTGTTAACTTCACATCCGTCAACTTGTGTGGCGCGGCCTATAATAGCTTATTCGCGTCGATATCGTTGCTAAAGGATTTATTTTCAGTATTTTCAACAGAGGCAGGAGCATTTACGAGTATGTACGTATCATTTGTAAGAAACTAGTAACTAAACAATAAACTTTAATATAGGACGCTGGCACTATACCAAACCTTATCAAGGTTTAATAGTATTATTTATTGTTTAAATGTTTTTGTATATATAAATAAATTAAAAAAGAAGTTGCAGAGGCTGAGTGTATCTAAAGAATGAGTTTTTGTTTGTGCAGTGGTGGAAGCTCGTCTATGGCTGGAGATCACGCGTGTGGTGTGTGCACGCTGGGAGCGCCGGCAAGACATTACGGCGACGCGCAACGCGCCCTACGAAGTCGAAACCCTCTGGAGCAACGAGGACGTGCAGAGCGTTGAGGTCCAAAACTACGTTTATTAGTGTCTCCGCTAACCAAACGTCATTCTACCTTTGGTACGCTTTCGATAATGCCTGTCTTTTTACTTGTGGAGAAAGAAGTAAATTCATCGTAAAAGTGGCGTTTGTGGTGAAACTTGTGATTGTGTTTTGGCATTAAAAAATTGTAGAGAATATTGAATTTGCAGAACGTCAGTTCTAAAAGTTGATAAGAGTGCAATCGAATGGGAAATTCAAATACTCGTTTTTCAAGTCTACGTCCCTGGACAAAATTTAGTGTTCGTCCAAAAATTGTGGTGTAATTTCATTGAATTGGCGGAAAATTTTCACTTATTTTCAATGACAGAAAAATAAAATAAAGCAGCTATTTAATGTTTCTTTAATTTATGTACCGATTATAAAGTAACTAATATTATTATGTATTCTATACTTTAACCAAAGCTTTCCCAATATTTTCACCAGCAAGCATGCCATCGAGAGCTTCAAAGAGATTTTCAAAACTTTCGGTAACATGTTCTTTGACTTTAATGCGTCCTTCCTTGATCCAATCTACGATCTGCTCAAATGCTTTTGGCCAACTATCGGCCCATTGAAATACCTTAAAACCTTTCACAGTCAACCGTTTCTTTAAAATGCTCGGTTGAACTAGAGTGACTTTAGGAAGGTTGCTATAATCTTCGTCGTAGGCGCTAATCCAGCCGCAGACGCCAACACGTCCTAAATCGTTCATCAAACTCATAACAATGCTGCTCATTTCCCCACCAACATTATCAAAGTAGCAGTCCACTCCTTCTGGCGCAGCTTCTTTTAAAGCTACTTCTATATTAGCTGATTTATAATTGATTGCTCCATCAAATCCAAGTTCTTTCAGCCATTGAATTTTTGTGTCACTGCCAGCAATACCAATGACTTTACAACCTTTTATTTTGGCGATTTGTCCCACTAGATTCCCAACAGCTCCAGCTGCACACGTTACAACAACTGTCTCTTCAGGTTTTGGCTGCAAGATGTCTAGAAGCCCGAAGTAAGCTGTGGCACCAACCATGCCAGCCGCACTGAGAGCATATGACGTCGGGAGGCCTTGTAAGTTGGGTACTTTGTATACTCTCTCGGCTCGACAGTTGTACTTTTCGCTCGGATTTGTGATGTAATAGTCACGCCAACCTTCATGAGAAACTACCTGAGTTCCAACGGGGAAGTTGGGATCCTTTGATTCTAGAACTCTTCCGATTTGGAAACCAAATTGAACATATGGTACTTGGTTGAACGCTTGCACGGAACGCTGATACGGATCCACACTGATCCACTCGGCTTTTACCAGGATTTCACAATTTTTTACATCGGGAAGTTTTTCTTCGACTATTTCGAAGTCACTTTTCCTGGCTTTTTTATCAAAGAGCTTGGTTACCACGTATTTTCTTGAGATTGTCATTATGTAGAATTATAGAAATTAAATATGTTTTTATTTTTACAGTATTGTCTTAGTTGTGTTTACATAAACTACTCTTGTCAAGAAATGAAATATTACGATAGTATTTAGCTACTTTTTATTAGTAGGTATTTATTCACCTCTTGATCCCATTCACATGACAGTGAACTTGTGCTATCTTGGTTTTAGAAGACTAATTAAGTCCTGCTGTTACGCCCGTTTATTCGATTTTTTTCTTTCTACGTGGATACCTCATCCCTTTTAATTTGTTTTGTCAGCGTTAATTTCCTTTGTCAGCTGATAGGTACATAAGTAGTTACTAGGGCATGCAACCCGGTTAACCGAAAACCGAAAAAACCGGATAACCGACCGCATTAGAAACTCGGTTTTTTCTAGTTATAAAACCGGGTTTTTCGGTGTATTTTACGGTTTTTTAAAATTCACATATTAACTTAATCCTTCGCAATAAAATACATTATTGTCATCTAGTTGCTCTAACCTACAGAGAAATAATAAACTGTACTAGCCATACGAACGAAGTGTGCGTGCCAATAATGGGACGCGTTTTGTCTCGTCTTGACCGAAACGCTATCGACCGCCGCCATTTTGTTTCGTAACATTAGTTCGGCAGTCTCTGCTAAGCTAAGTAGTAAAACTAAGCGTTGTATATTTTGCCCGTTTGTCTAATATTTGTACTTAAACTATACATAAAAGAACGCTCGATTGTTGAAATTAACGAACAAAAGAAATATAAATAATGACTATTGTAATATCATCAAAATTATAGAACATGTAGTGTATAGCCCCCGACGAAAATCAGCTTGTTCGGGTGATTGTTCCATGTTTAGTCTTTCTGATATGCCATCGCATAAACTAAACATCGAACCATCAAACACAATAAATTGGATCCTATATATCTTCGATATTTTAAAAACCGAGGATCCAACATGGACAAGATTAACACAAGACCGGAATTAGTGGCGTACTAGAAGTTGGACCTATGCTCAGCAGTGGTCGAATATAAGCTGACGATGATGATGATGGAAAATGTTCAAAGTTAAGCTTAAAACGCGATTACCCAACAGCGCGCGATTTCGAAAGGTGCACTTTATATTAAAAGGTGCGATTTATGTACCTAAAGTAAATGCAATTGTTTGCAATTATTTTATGAGTAGGTTATATGAGTAGTCAAGCTGATAACTGACAAAAATAAAATAAAAAACTTGATAAAGTAGTAAGTACTGGCATTATTCGCTACTTACTATAATTATTATCTGTAAATACCTAGTGAATACCTACACCTTAATCTAGCGATGTTTCTCTTTGCGTCTTTTATGCCTACATTAAGTACAGCTTGGGCTATTTTTCTCTATGACTAGGAAATAGGTTAAGCAAGGCCAATTTTGGTGCCAAATTCTTTCTTTTTAATCCAATTTTGAAATAATCAAGCTAGGTAGGTTGTGCAAAATTAGGGAATCTATTGAAAATGTCAACCAACGCTATTTATTTTAACATAAATAGATAGGTAGGTACATAACACCTTTACAAGACAATTTCACATAAAAGGAGATATCGTTCCCATACTAAGTAGGTACCCACGTGTCCCTCTTCCTTCAGTTTCAAGAAGTACCCAGGTGTTCATAAAATAAGTACCTAATTTTTTATATGTTTTTTTAAACAGTTAAAACACTTTTTTTATAGTATGATTTCCGTGACGCCAACAGCACAGTAGATAGGTACAGGACCGGATTTGAAGGTGTGGAGGCCCCGGCGTAACAAAAGAGAGGAGGCCCCTTCCAGCCTTTCTCCAATTTGGCGACTTTTGCCTAATGGTAATTAGGTACCGTTTATTATTTTTTCATTGCTATAATTTAACGGCCATTCTCCGATATGCAAGTTTTTACGTGTCATGTTTGCATAATCCGTAATACAAGATATCAAATTAAAATTTTCAGTCTGATTCATATCAACTAAAAATAAATAATAAATATTTTGGGACATTTTACGCACGGCCTCTGACCCCAAACTAAGCAAAGCCATATCGGCTGCCAGAGACTGATATACTACATATACTTATTTTAAAGTACATACTTATACAGGGTTATTTCTAATCAATTAGCATCCTTTTAGGGGCTTATTCTGTACATCAAAACTAACATCTTTTGTTATGCAACTTTTGTCAAAACTCGAAAAAAAAATCAGCTGTTCCATACATTTTGTCGCGGGTGAACGATATTTTTCTATGGAACAAATTTTTTTTTTGAGAATTAACTAAAGTCATGGAACAAAAGTTATTAGTTTTGATGTACAGAATAAGCCCCTGAAAGGATGCTAATTAATTAGAAATAACCCTGTATAGATAGTAACTAAATAACACCCAGACATAGAGCAAACACTTATGTTCACCATAAAAGAGAATACAGTAAAAATAAACGTCGACGATTTTGCCTTCGTCTGTCCGTATTTTAATTATTTTATTCTGTCCGTCGTATATTTTGACAAATCTCGACGAAACTTGGTATACTCTATAAAATTTAACTTGATCTCTGCGACAGTTACATAATATTGATATATTTAGTGTTGAGAAACGATTTTCAAACAATGTTGTAATGAAATTGAATGAGTAGTTGCAGGTGAGAAATTGGATTTCATTTACTTACTATTGTACACATGTAAATAATGTAAATATGTACACATGTAAATAATGTTATGATATTAATGGAATACTCATAATAATGTTACGATAGTATTTATCGAAGTTTTTCACTATTATCGATGCTAATGTAACATATAATTGGGTTTAATTTAATTACACATGTAAAAAATGTTATGATATTAAAATATACAGTAAAATTAATGATAAATTAAGTTTTATTCAAAATATCGTCAGTATAAACTATAAATATTTTATTTAAAACTATATCTAAAACTCTGTGGTCACGATCATTCGTCGCCCATCACTAATCGGCATGCCCATAAAATATGACATTGACAGGTACTGTCTGTACTTGTCTGTACTATTAAGACATTCAGGACTTCATAGGCGTGATTTTTCTGACAGCTGTCGCAGAGATCAAGTTAAATTTTTTAGATACAATATTAGATTTTTTTTTTGGTTATAGATACAATATTAATTTTTTTTTTTCGTCCGTTAACTTGTATTGGTTGGATATGTAAGTATCTACCACAGAGTACTTTGTTGTATACAGAAAGTATCTACTTATTCTGCTTTGTGATAACCAAACCAAGAATTTTACAGCATCCACCATAATGGGTTTTGATCAGGGTTCATACGCGAGGCTTCTTTGATGCGTTTTCTTGTCTTTGATTGAAATTATTTTATATTGATTTAGGAATGAAATGCACTACATAAAAGATCCACCATTTATTAAACAAAAAAGAATGTATTTGCTGGTGTCGTTTTCCAAGTATATACTACATAAATTAGAGACATCTTAAGGTTTCTTAAGTTAAATGCTTAAATTAAATTGTCATATCTTATTGAATCATAACTGAGACTGGACTTCGTACAGAATATATTTACGTAAGTAATGATAATTTATAAGTAATCATAATTATCTAATAAGAATTTAGAAAAAACATACGGACCTAGAAAAACGATTACATACGGTATTAGATTAAATAACAATTTACTCACGATTTTATCATAATCAACGCCGACTCAATTGATAAGTAAATAAAATAAACGGAATGAAAAACAAATTCAGACTTTAACTACCGCTTTACCGACATTCTTTCCTGCGAGCATACCGCTAAATGCTTCAAATAATTTGTCGAAGCCGTCAGTAACATCTTCCCTGGCTTTTAGCTGACCGCTCTTTATCCAGGGTACGAGCTGCTTGAACGCCTCATCCCATTTACCAATCCACTTCCAAACGAGAAAACCTTCGATCCTCAGTTGATTGAACACAATGCTCGGCTGTAAGATTGTTGCTTTAGGCATTTCCGTGTCATTGTAAGCGCTGATACTTCCACAAACAGACACACGTCCGTACAAATTCATCTGTCGAATAATCAAGCTGCTGATTTCTCCACCGACATTGTCGAAGTAGCAATCTACGCCTTTGGGAGCGGCTTCATTCAAAGCCGCTGTGACATCGACCGTCTTGTAGTTGAACGCCTTGTCGAAGCCAAGATCCTTCTCTAGCCACTCGACCTTGTCGTCGGAGCCTGCGAAGCCGATCACTCTGCAGCCCTTGATCTTTGCTATTTGTCCGACGAGAGAGCCCACAGCTCCAGCGGCGCCAGTCACCACCACAGTCTCGCCTGCTTTCGGTTGGCAAATGTCTAAAAAGCCGAAGTAAGCGGTCACGCCTGGCATGCCCACGGCACCGACACCGAGTGAAACAGGTAAGCCATCGAGTTCAGGGAGTTTGTAGATTTGTTGAATAGGTTCTGCTAGCTTTGCTGTTGGGTTTCCGATGTAGTGATCTGCCCAGCCCGTATGAGAAACTACTCTGACGCCGACGGGAAATTCAGGGTTCTTAGATTCCTTGATAATGCCGACATTGAAACTGAACTGGTCATATGGAACAGTGTACCTGCTGTGGTAGGCTCGAAGGTAAGGGTCAACGCTGATGTACTCAGTTTTGACCAGGATTTCTCCGTCCTTCAGGGCTGGGAGCTCATACTCTACGATCTTGTAGTCGTCTTTTTTAGGAACGCCTTGGAACTGCTTCGCCACAACATATTTTCTTGCTTTAACCATCTTGCAAAGAGGTTCTTAAAAAGTCTTAAAGCCGGTTTTGTGTCGGTTGACGGGATGCTGCAGTTCTGCGGACAATATTAGAAAAAAATATTGCACTGGGATTCGATAGGCTTAGAACAAAAATCTATCGCAATTTCTAAAATACATTGGTATACCTAGCATATTTTTAAACACCCACCCGTTTATAATGTATGTAGGTACCTACACTGGGCAGGTATGTACATACGTCCTCAGCCTACACCACAATATCAAATATCTATTAGTACCATAGTACAGAGTACCATAACAAGCAATTTTAGTTATCATAACATTTACATTCTCAATATTTTCAGATTTAAAAAACCGAGAAACTAGATACTTAGATGCTAACAAGAGATGCTAAGTGAATGGATGCTTCATGATATCAATTTAGTAGCTAAGAAATTCTAGATTCCGCTATAACCAATAATTGTTTCTAGCAGAATGGGAAATAATAATATTTACCGGCGCGGGCGATGCGACAAACCATACACATCATACTTACGTGCCTGGCTTGTTTAACTATACTTATGATCAAGCTAGACGTCCTTGACGTTACAGGTATAGCGCAAAATGTATTTATAATAGTTGACCCTATCTATACCTACGCATACCAGAAAGTCTGGGATTAAAAATCCGGCAATATTACGAGTAAATACATAATATATATATAAACTATGCAAAATTTACCTAGAGTAGGTCAAATAGTTGTAAAATAAATCTGTAACACTAAGTAACAAGACGCTATTGCAAGACCTTCGTGAAAAAACACAAACTAAGGGTTAATAGAGGTCGCCTAGCATGTCAAAACACTTCAAAAAACTGACAAAAAATCTACTAAAACTCTGCTCAAACCTGATATAAACACAACAAAATACTAAGATAGCACCGGCAATGATAAGTAGTACGTACTTACCGAGTAAAGTCTCGAAATATATTGCCGATAAATAATTACAAGTCACTTTATTCACAAGGCGAAGGCGATACTCGTGCAAGCGTCTGCTCGTCTCTCTGGCCCAAAGAGGTCTGAATAAAGTGCTCAATGACTGTTCAATTTAGCCGTAGTGATAATTTATTTAGCAACCGGCCTATGTGGAGCCATACAGTCGCATCACACGCCGATTCTAAACTAAACTAATAGTTTGCGAGCCCACTACAGAAATGTTTACGTCAGATATTAATGACAATTTTAGAACATATTAATATAGCGGCATGTGTACCTACCTAGAAAACCGGGTAAATAATTAAAAAAGATTCTAGCCCTTATTTAGTACAGAATAGAGAACTCAAATAGGTGCATACATGTCTGCCAGTCCGCATCTAGCCGGAAGTAGTACCCGAAGGCTGGCATCATTAATTTTCGGTAAGTATCTATCTAGCCGACAAATATAATAATATTCTATCGAGGCTTATTCTATCGAGAATTAGAAAAAAAATACTACAATGTTCTAAAGAAAACACCGGTTTTTACTCACGTATAATATCGCGGCCGGGCCGCTGGGAACCTGACCGGTTTCGGAGTAATCAGTACTCCTTCGTCAGGGAATACGCGCGCTCTCGTTGACGGGAATTAGAAAGAAAAATACTACAATGTTTGTAGTATGTTTCTTTCTAATTCTTTAATTTATCGCCTTTGCATGTCCCACAGTGGCATGTCAGTCCCATTATGACCCGAACTACATTAAGACATAAATACAAAATTGTAGTGGGTATAATGCTGTACACAACCGGGAAAGCCAATAGGTCAAGTACGCGCATGAATATGGCCAACTTTTACCATAGGGCCAACACCGAAAGGACGAAAAAAACAGCTGTTTCATACCTAAAGTTCCGTGACTTTCAGAAACTATGCGGAACAGCCTATTTTTTTCGTGATAATGGGTTGGTGCCGTAGTAAAAGTGGTTGGTGCCGTAGTAAAAGTCTTAAGATGTTCCTCGATTGTAGATGTAATATATGAGGAAATAAGTGCTGTAATAAGCCTTGACGATTAGACAAACTGACGGTCCTAACGATTGTCTGCTATTTCTAATTGCGATTTTTTTAAATTACCTACTTTAAAATGTTATCATAATTATGACATAGGCATTTCTGTAGTTGACTCGCAGACTACAAATTAATTATTTATTAATGAGATTCAGCATTTCCTATGCTTTAGGTTAGATACACACATTGCATGCGTTTTTTGTGTCAACGATTTCAACTATTGAATTTTAGTCAAGTTTAGTTTGGAAAATGCTTCAAAAGAATTGGTATCAGGATTCTTATCAATCCACTATCAGCTTGTAGTACGTATTTATAAATATATGAGACCGTTGCGCCGACAGTTATGGTGATCTAATGTCAAAATGTAAAACGTAAACACTTATTAACAACTTCACTGCTGGTATAGGGTAGGTATTTTAGATACGTGCTTTATTAACGCGTGTTGTGTTTTGTTGTTGTGTTTAACTGATTTAGAATTATTTAACAATACTGTACAAACAACAAGATAAAATTTTCAGCTGCTACCGTTATTAACCGAGTTCAAAAAACGAAGGTCAGTTCGACTATGTTTTTTTTTGTATGTAGGTATGTTACGCGATTACTCCACCAATTATGAACTGATTTTGATGATTTCATTTTTGTTTCGTAGATCATACTTCAAAGATGGTCCTATTAAAATTTTATCAATTTTGCTTTTAGCTGTTTTTGAAATATTCACAATAATGTAACAATTACTACATCGCTGGTACATTGCTCCGTGCGAACTATTCAAATTCTGTGAACTGTTGAAGTCGGTTATGCCTAGGCTTACCATATCTATGAAGGTCTAAACCGGGATAGGAGCTAAGAAAAAAAACTACCCAAAATTACAAATTATAATCTTTATATTTATAAATTATACACAAACAAAATAAAGTTTACAGAAAAGCCGTTTGAAATTTTTGTATTTTTTTTGTACCAGTCGTTCTCTTCTCTGGAATGAAATTTTTAAATGTAATGTAATTTAAAAAAAAAACCGGAAAATCGTTGCATTCGCCGCTCGCGCAAAACGCGCACGGCCGGCAGCGGCGGGGCACGAGGGTGGTGCAGCAGGTGTTACATACACCACGCGCACTGCACTCCGTCTCCGCACGTCTCAACATCACGCGTAAAAAAATCGGGACAAAACCAAACCGGTCGGGACGCCACCGGGACCAAGGCTTGATACCGGAACAATCCGGGACGTATGGTAAGCCTAGCTATTTTGACGAAAAACAATTATTATCGACAGCTTGGTCCGCCGAAATTATGTTATATAAAATTATTTTACGCCAATAATGGCATAACTGACTTCAACTTAATCTTTAATTTTATCCAGGTTGAATTATATGGATACAGTATTTGGTCCACGTTTATTATAATATAAAACAAAAAGACTTATACAGCGAGTCCGAAATTGAAAAAATTGACTGCCTCGGTGGCTCAGTGGTTAGTGACCCTAACTTCTGGATCAAAGAGGCGTGGGTTCGATTCCCACCCAGGGCAAATATTTATGTGATGAACATAAGTGTTTGCTCTGTGTCTGGGTGTTATTTAGTTACTATCTATATAAGCATGTATTTAAAAATAAGTATAAATGTAGTATATCAGTCTCTGGCAGTCATATCACAAGCTTTGCTTAGTTTGGGGTCAGAGGCCGTGTGTAAGAAGTAAAAAATAAATAAAATAAAATAAATAAATAAGAAATGCTTGCGGTCGTTTTTGTTTTAATATACTTACCATCGAGGTCGCGTGTAACTCCTTTTCTCAACAAGCATTCTCTCTTAAAAATGTTACATCGCCGTAAGTTATCCATATGTACTATAATCCATGTACTTTCAATTGTACATGCATTTGTTGTGCAAATTGTCAAATGTGAGTAATATTACTTAAGCGTAAAAGTTTACCAAACAAGACCTCTTACCTTTGAACGTTTTCTTATAATTGTAGTTGTATGAGTTTTGTGTTCTTGTGTAATATAATATTAGTATTTTTTTGCAGGTATTGTTATTAGTTTATCATTTAAAATAGTAATGTAATTTGTTATTTAGTGGTTTTATTACTCAAATCTATGTTTACAAATCAAATCTCGGATTGTAGAATCAAAATATAAGAATCAATGCATTAAGTAGCTCTATCACTGTCGAAATGTGAAGTTGACATACAAACCAATTTTTTTTTTGGCGTGGTATGTATCTGTATTTGCCGATACTGCTTATATCCTTGGAAGAGTTATCCTCGGGAATAGAATTCTACGCGCGCACCCCTCTGTCATGGTATGAGAACTATAATTCTTACACGTTTATAAAAACCACTTACCAATCGATATTTCAACAGTCATCTGATTGAATCCGCTGCGCGAAGTGCTCATTGAAAAAATGCCAGCTTGTGCAGTTAGAACGTGTGAAAATAAATCTTATACCTCAAATTTACAAAAAGATGGTGTAACGTTTCACTTGTAAGTATTTTTTTGTTTCATTGAAGCTTATTTTTATATAAAAACTTAAAATAGTTCACTCGGACCGGCATCGAATATATTGATTCAGTAATGGAGTCTCCGCCAAAGATCGAGAATCATATCCTCCCATGTTTATGCAACATTCAGCCTTATGTCCATACCTTACAATCTATTATTGTCTATTGTGGAGAAGAATTCAGTACGCGTACCCCTCTGCCACGGTATAAGAAAAATTGTCCCTACACGTAAAAGAGACACCGGACATTTTATTACACAATTTTAGACTTAAGCGTTCAAGCAATTAAGGCGAAAATGGATTATCAGCATCTGGGTGCATTGTTCTCGCTCGCTCCGCTCCATAAACCCGTCACCCGTTAACGTTTCGACTTTACAGAGATATGTTTAAGGTCGAAATTTCAGTGAACACCTCCTCCCCCGCGCCTCACGTAAAGCTGACAGAATGTAGTGAGTGCGAATGGTAGAGCGTTACTAGTCCGGAGATAAAACGTCCCTGCTTATATCAAACTGCTTGTCTAGACTAGCTCAGTAAATGTTTTATTTTTTTTATAACCATGTGATGTCACCTGCCGGCTCCACCGGAAGACCAGCGCTGGTTCTCAGCTAGCATATGCTGAGGTGGAGCCGATTTGTGACAAAAATATAGATTATAAGTGGTATTCTACTTAGTTTTAACATTCATTATGTTTATTTTAAATATGTTGTATTTTTGTCACAATAAAAGGATGTCTATGTCTATGTCTATGTCTAACAGTGTACAGAATTCGAATAGTTGTTCGCACGAATCAATGTATCATCGATTTAGTAATTGTTACATTATTGTGGATATTTCAAAAACAGCTCAAATTATTTTGATACAATTTTAATAGAACTATCTTTGAAGTATGATCTACGAAACAAAAAAAGAAAATTGGTTCGCCGAAATTATGTTATATAAAATTATTTTATGCCAAAACTGGCGTAACTGACTTCAACAGTGTACAGAATTCGAATAGTTCGCACGAATCAATGTATTATCGATGTATATTATTTTTACATTATTACTGATTTTTGAAAAAATGACTGCCGTTTAATATAATTTAAATGGCGCCACCAAAGAAGTATGATAACGACGGGGAAGTGCTTACAATTACTCCTAACTTATATTTTTTAAGAAAACGACTTATGAATGCAGTTTGATAGAGAATTCAATTGCGCGTCTATTGGTAGGTATATGAATTATGTTGAAATTCGCCAAACTGACGTAGCTAGGCACCGAAGAAATATATCTCGTATTTTAAGGTTCATCACAAACAACTTGATTACGGTTTTTTTCGCCCGCTGTAAAATTTGGATTTTGTAAGTTAGGAGTTGTTACTTGTTGGCTCTTACCCGTCGATATTTCAAACACAAAAAAAAATTGCATATATACAATACTAGCTGACCCGGTGAACTACATCTCACCGTCTGTCACTGTCAATGACAACTGTTACATGCAATTCTCTTTGCAGGAACACTTTGTATGGGAAAATGAAAATAATGTATGTATTATTGCTTTTCTCCCAAGTTTTAAAAACTTTTTCACCCATTTACCTTTACTTACTTACCCTATTTCAAGATCAAAATTAGCCAAATTGTTTCAGCCGTTCTCGAATTTATTTTAGCGAGACTAACTACCACGATTCATTTTTATACATATAGGATTATATACAGGATGTACAGACAAACTAAAGTCTAAAACTATAATATTTATGTTATAACTACATACCTTAATTTCTGAAGTTCACACGATAACAATCTTTTTAATGCTAACAAGAAAATTACCTAAATGAAAATAAAATTATTTCTTTTACGATTATGTAGTACATAGGTACCTACTTAGCGTGCGATTTTTAAGTCACAAGATCTCAAATTGCCTTGAGTCATGAAAAAACCACAATAGCGGCTAGCACATGCATCACGACATAATTTTGTCGACGTGTCAAAACGATACAAAGTTATGGTGAGATATACAATATGTATTATACGCCGTGGGGTGCCGGCAGAGTAGAATAGCACCCCCCTCTAGTACCAGGAGTAAGAGCCGACTGAGGTACAGCGGAACCGACTAATGGCGGTATAACCATTCAAATAAAAACGTAGCTAAAATGGCACAGGGCAGGGATGGGGAGCAGCATCTCTGACGCGAAGCTACGTTTTCTGCGATCGCCACCACGCTTGCCCAGCGCGGCGATTATGGGCAAATACCCCCAATATATGGCAGAAACAAATAGACCAGGCCCCCAGTCCCCAGCAGCTCCGCTAGCCCGGGGCTACGGTAGCGGCCCCGGTAACGGCGGAGAAGGGGGTGCTAAGAATCGCTGGCAGACGCCCGGCTACCACTCCCGCAAACGACGACTGGCCCTGGTAACACACAACGTGCGCACAATGAGGACTGACGAGAGGATTGCTGAGCTGGAAGAAGAGTTGAGTAGGTTGCGTTGGCATATTGTGGGGTTGTCTGAAGTCCGGAGAGAGGGGGAGGACACGATAACTCTGAAATCCGGCAACCTGCTCTACTACCGGGAAGGTGACCAGCGGTCCCAAGGTGGTGTCGGTTTTCTCGTTCATAAGTCCCTCGCTAACAACGTTATCACCATCGAAAGTGTGTCGAGCAGGGTTGTATATCTAATACTCAGAATATCCAAGTGGTATTCGCTGAAGGTCATTCAGGTATACGCACCGACCTCGTCACACCCAGATGATGAAGTGGAGACTATGTATGAAGACGTAAGTCAGGCCATACATACGTCTAAGACCCACTTTACTGTTGTTATGGGGGACTTCAACGCAAAGTTGGGCAAAAGAAGCGATGATGAGCTGAGAGTGGGGCAAAGTCTCTTCAACGATGCCGTATTGACTATCGGTACATTGAAGTGCTGAAGTGTTTGTATAATAACGCCACTATGTCGGTTCGAGTACAGGAAGATAGCTCCAAGGCGATCCCTTTGAAGAGAGGCGTAAGACAGGGAGACGTAATATCTCCGAAACTTGTTTACTACTACTCTGGAGAACGCCTTTAAGCTCCTGGAATGGAAAGGACTCGGCATCAACATCAATGGCGAATACATCACTCACCTTCGATTAGCCGACGATATCGTGGTCATGGCAAAGTCGATGGAAGAACTCAGCACGATGCTCGAAGGCCTTAATCAAGTCTCTCAACAGGTGGGTCTTAAAATGAACATGGATAAGACAAAGGTCATGTGTAATTCTCATGTTGTACCCACCCCTATTTCAGTTGGGAACTTGGTTCTTGAAGTCGTTGACTCGTACGACTACCTGGGACAAGTAGTCCAGTTAGGTAGGTCCGACTTCAAGAAAGAGGCCAATCGCCGAATCCAACTCGGTTGGGCAGCGTTTGGAAAATTGCGTAACGTCTTCTCGTCCGACATACCTCAGTGCCTCAAGTCGAAAGTTTTTGACCAGTGTGTGTTGCCAGTGATGACTTATGGCACAGAAACGTGGTCTCTCACTATGGGCCTTATTAGTAAGCTCCAAGTAGCCCAAAGAGCCATGGAGAGGGCTATGCTCGGAGTTTCTCTGCGAGGTCGAATCAGGAATGAGGAGATCCGTAGAAGAACAAAGGTTACCGACATAGCCCAGCGGATTGGCAAGTTGAAGTGGCAATGGGCAGGGCACATAGCGCGGAGAACTGATGACCGATGGGGTCGAAAAGTTCTTGAGTGGAGATCACGTACCGGCAAGCGCAGCGTAGGACGTCCACCCACAAGGTGGATGGATGACCTTATTAGGACCGCAGGATCGCGCTGGATGCAAACCGCTATCAACCGGTCTTATTGGAAAACCTTAGGGGAGGCCTATGTCCAACAGTGGACGTTCTATGGCTGATATGATGATGACTATCCAATAATATCTAATATCACTAAATGAAAAATATACCGACATACTAGCTTCACTCAAGCGTTTATACCGGGCTATTCAGAAATGATGTACCCACTATACGTAGTGTGTGTAGGAGAAGGATTCAAACCATCATTACCTATAAGCAACTTTAACTATGATGCCAACAAAATTGTAACTCGGAATTGACATAATGTACGAAACAGCCGATACTACGAAACAACTCCCCAGCAAAAAAAATGTTTAAACCACCTTACCTGTTTACCTTTGCCCACCCTTTCTGCAGAAAAGAACCCTGTATGTATGTATGTACCGTATATGGCTCGGGTTAGGGTACATGTCCCTAGCCCTAGCCATATACGTAAATAACTGTGAACATAAAAACAATAAAACTAAATATCATAAAATTAAAAGGTTTTTTTGACCATGAAATGAAACAGCGCGTAGCGAAAAATACTTTGCATAAAGGCTTGTATTTCGCTCAAAACAATATGCATCAGTGAATTGATATCCTGATATCCAAATATTAATAAATTAGATTTTTTTCATGAAATTTAAATATTTCAATAAATAACTTTCCATACAAAACAATTTTGTTTATTTTTGTTCCTTATAATTACATTAAGGTGACGCATTGATACACTATTGTTTCGAAAATGTTCCCTTCACTTGGACAAATTTTACGCGGTCGCGCTCGACGGGATCGCGCCAGAGCGGCGGGCGGCAGTGAGTTTTTAATTATTTACTCATAATGTACACATTAAAAAAAAATAACTTCTTGGTCTATTTAATAGAATAGCGGTCTGGCTATTTTATTCGTAAAAAATAATGGGGTGTTGTCGCTGTTAATTCTGAGCATTCGAATTATTAAACATTTTTTGGTGAGAAATTTGTATTTTTTTTTTTAATAAAGTCGTTTACTTTTCAATATTTTGTCCAGTTTATTAAATTTTTCCTTACCTATGATATTTTTTAAATTTGAATCAATATCATTCGTCCTCTCACATTGCGCATTCAAAAGTACTCGTTTTCGTGTAAAATAAAAAGAAGGTTGGAATGTCAAGATGTCCTTGTGCGCAGTTTGAAACTCCAGAGTTCTATTTAAACAAAAAAAAAAATATCAAGTCGATGCCGACAGTCATAGAGCTGATACAACCAGAGGGATAATGACTGTGGTCGATCGAGAAAATCCGAAGGTAAATGCATTGATTTAATATGGCATGAGTTAGAAAGAGACATGGCAAATATCTCAATTCAGTCGTTGTCGGATTTTTAGTCAAGAAACGTCAAATCCTTCAACAACGTCAAAACTTATTTGATAATTTTAAGTGTTTTAACCAAGCTGTTGCTTGGAAGATTTCCCATGCATTTTTGTGGTTGAGAATGGCCTTTCTCTGTGATTGTAGTAACTCTGTGCCGACAGTAGGTAGGTAGGTACTCATAAGAGCGACGTCACAATGTTACCTTACTAAGGGCGCTCTGCCCACCTAAGTAACGTGACGTGTTGTGGCACGTAACTTGCCATTAGCATCAATATTTAAAGTAAATGTATGGAGTAGCGCCCATTTGCGTGGCGTGGCGTTACACGACCTGACGTGCCACGTGCTATTAGTGACGCAATAAAGTGACGCGCGACACGAAACTTGTAGTGCCTTTCAGCAAAGAAGATATAACAATACTCGTACTACGTGTTATTCGCTACGCTACTACGCTTTCAGTTAAAATGAAGAATGATCTAGAATTTAAGAAGTATAATACTATATGTTTCTTTATTCTATGAAATGTCTTAAATCTGTCAGGGATTAAATAGATGTTTATTTAATTCCTTCATTACGACGTAGGTATGTGTTTTTAGTACAGTTTATAACTTTTTTTTCCACTGTCCGTTTTGAATATTTTAAAATTTGTAGATATGCTAGAGCACCTTGGTCTTCATCAGACGACGATAATGTCTCGAGTGCCTTTGTACGCTCACGTCTCTGACACGCCAACCTAGTGGGTTAATTGAATGTCATGCCAGAGTCATGCTACATGCCGGTGGTCCCGGTGGATAATCACGTTTCTGTCACAAATTAGCCGAAATATGTGGATATTATTTTTGAAAATTGAGAAAACTATAGCCCAGAGATGTGGACATGACGTAACACAGGAACGAATCCGAGGAACATATATATTAACTATACAGAAGCCGTGCGACGTCTTCATCGATAACCTATTGATCTACGGACACCGTTTTCACTCATTAGATATGCCGCACTATAAGCAGGTAACTATAGTTAACCTGCCCAATTTACCCGACAATAAGAAAATCGTCGAAGCGAATGCCGATTCGGTAAGCCTTAAGAGTGTGGACCTGGACGCCATTCAACGCCTCAACGAATTACTGAAGAAAAGCTCAAGACGCGGAAACAGCGAAATTAGTGTGAAAAGTGTTAGTGTTGCCACCATAGTGTTATATATGGTCATTTTTGTGTACGCCATTTGGTGGAAATATAAGTGTTTCATGCGAAGAGACAATATGGAGCAGAACATTGAAGAAAATGTTAATGGGGTACCAATACCCCTTTTAGTAGCATAAGAAAATGTCGGGAAATTGTAAAGAACAAAGTTCTCGGAAAAACTGCATTTTTCTATCTTTTTCGGTCTAAGGGGGAAGGCGTTACGTTCCCCGAACTAGCCTCTATGTTGATACTGCGACCACCCACGCGATATCACGCCACTGCATTCCGCAGCCCAGACGCAGTCTCAGCAAAGATAAGCCCGAGCTTTCATTAGAACTTAAGGTGTAGGTTTAAACAAGTTTAATATCAGCTTCAGTAGGATTAAGACGTGCCTAGCATCGGTACATTAAATATATTTAATTTTTTAAAAAGATAATTAAACGCTCTCGAAAGTTAACTACCTACAGATACTATAATTAAAAATATATACACAAATAAATAATGATACATCTTATAAATATACATACTTATATACTAATACTTAAATACATGTATATATACCAATGTTAGCTAACATATGGAAAGATAATGTTGATAAACAAGATTTTTAAATATGGGAAGGGATTTAGCCTGTCTCAGCTCGTAAAGTAAATGATTTAGTTTATTCAGTCCAAACAGACCGCAAGCTAGGAAAGGTTGGAGTGGGTAGAGGCTTTGAATACTAGTTTCAGGGCACGAGAGGATCTTAAAGAATTGGAGTGACCTTGAATAAATTCAAAGCGCTCTTTCAGATACAAAGGAGTAGAAGGAACGAATAGATAAAAATAAATAGAGAGAGGAACAAATATTAAAAGGATGCTTATTGATTAACCCTGTATTGTTTCTAACTTTTTTTAGTTCTAAGTTTTTTATGCATTCTATAATTTTAGCAAAGTATGAGACGGAATCGACATTAGAGGGAGAATCAGGTAATAATATAAATAAAAGAACGGATAGAAGTACATTATCATTGCTAAAACAAAAAATTAATAACAATTTATTTTTACTATTTAAAAAAATCGAGGAATAAAAAATATTTCTTTCAAGTTAACAAATTTTGAAAAGCCCATAAAAATATAAATATAATTTGAATGTCATGTAATACAAGTGTAATTTAACATAATGAGTAAAAGTATTTAATTTTGTAAACTAAACCTAGTTTTAAACTGAATTAAAAAATAATTGAATAGGTAGCCTGCCTGATAGTTACTGGCAGCTCATTCCAGAGCAGTTTGCACAATAAAGAATTTTGAGTAAGAAAGATTGGTATGCTGCTCTCCTTAGCATAAACACTAACCGCCTTACCCTTCGATCAGGAATACACTGATTGAATGCCTTACCACAAAAGATTTAAACACTGTTTAACCGTGCAATTGTTAAGCAATGTCTAAACAGTGCGTAAAGCTTCAGTGTCAAGACGTAGTATGTTCGGCGTGATCTGAAAACGTAACCTTCTAACCACAGGAAGGGTTTCAGATCACGTCGCAATGAACATCCCTCTTACCCCATAAGTACGCTTTCAGTACAAATTGCCCGGTTAAACAGTGTTTGAAGCGTGTTTAAATCTTTTGTAGTAGGCGGATAGTGTTTATGCTAAGGAAGACATTGAAGAGGAGTGGATTTTGAGTTTCAAGGTAGGTACGGGAAGATCAGTCAAATTTCCAGAATGACCTTGAATAAATTCGTAGCGTTCTTTGAGATACTAGTGAAGGAGTGGAAGGAATGAACAAAATTTATAGAAGAAAGATAAGATGTGAGTATTACGGCGAAGTCGGATAGGTGACCAGTTGAACTTTTATTTTATTTCGTATAAGTTTGCGTTTGAGTACACAAAGCCTGATGTTAAGCAGATATGCGGTCTAGGGTGTAACACGCTTACCTAGAAGATACCTATTTCATCGGGATTTGAAGACACCCACGTTGTACTTTAGCACGAAGACAGACCCAGGCAAAGCGTTCCACATTCTGGCTGTTCGTATGAGGAATATGAATTGGAAACGCTAGCGTATGATAAAAGAAGAGCTTTTGGCGAAACTGAGATATGGTCATATTTACATAAACCGATTATGTACCTACCTATGAATATGTATGTATACAGAAAGTAGACGATCGAGCTTGTCCAGTTGCTTTTAAAAATTAATGTCGGCGTCACCTGTCCACCCAGTACCTATGTTACCTTGTGTTACACAAGATTTTATCGTAATCAAAGTCGACTCAATTGATGATATCGTTGTTTATGAAATTTGTAATCACGTAGTCTAAATAAAATTAATAGTACAAGTTCTCTACCATATTTCAGTAATAGGCCTCAGTTTCCTGCGATTCAGGCTAGCCCTAGTTCGGGGGCTATTGTCAATCTAGATCTGTACATATTTTAAGGAAAATAAATATTTTGTATTTTTGATATAAATAAAATAACCAGAATAAAAACATATTCATATTTTAACCACCGCTTTACCGATATTCTTCCCTGCAAGCATACCACTAAATGCGTCAAATAATTTGTCGAAGCCGTCAGTAACATCTTCCCTAGCTTTTAGCTGACCACTCTTTATCCAGGACACCAGTTGCTTAAACGCCTCATCCCATTTGTCGATCCACCTCTTTACCATAAAACCTTCAATCTTCACTTGATTGTTTACTAGGCTCGGCTGTAAGATTGTTGCTTTAGGCAACTCCATGTCGTTGTAGGCGCTAATACTTCCACACACAGACACACGTCCGTACAAATTCATCTGTTGAATAATCAAGCTGCTGATTTCTCCACCGACATTGTCGAAGTAGCAATCTACGCCTTTGGGCGCGGCTTCTTTCAAAGACGCTGTGATGTCCACCGTCTTGTAGTTGAACGCCTTGTCAAAGCCAAGATCCTTCTCCAGCCACTCGACCTTGTCATCGGAGCCTGCGAGGCCAATCACTCTACAGCCCTTGATCTTAGCGATCTGACCGACGAGAGAGCCCACGGCTCCAGCAGCGCCTGTCACCACCACAGTCTCGCCTGCCTTCGGTTGGCAAACGTCTAAAAAGCCAAAGTAAGCTGTCGCTCCAAGAACACCCACGGCACCGATTCCGAGGGAAACAGGTAAGCCATCGAGTTCAGGGAGCTTGTAGATTAGTTGAACAGGTTCTGCAACCTGTTCAACTAATTTAGCTGTTGGGTTTTCGATGTAATAATCTGTCCAGCCCGTGTGAGAAATTACCCAGATTCCGACAGGAAACTCAGAGTTCTTAGATTCCTTGATGATGCCGACATTGAAGCTGAACTGGTCGTATGGAACGCTGTACCTGCTGTGGTAGGCTCGAAGGTATGGGTCCACGCTGATGTACTCGGTTTTGACCAGGATTTCTCCGTCCTTCAGGGCTGGGAGCTCATACTCTACGATCTTGTAGTCGTCCCTTTTAGGAACACCTTGGAACTGCTTCGCCACAACATATTTTCTTGCTTTCACCATGTTGTTGACGCTTTAATAATTCTCAAAGTAGATATCTGGTGGGATGACAAAATGCTAGAGTTCTGTGGACAAAATGAGAAAAAAATAATTGCACTGGAGCACTCTTTTTAAACGGTTTTATTTAGCATATGTTATGTATGTTTTCTTGGACCTTAGCAATTGAAATTTCACCCTTTTCCTGTCAACCAACTGATCTGAAAGGAGTTGGTAAACTTTTTATATGGGAGGCGGTCCTTGAAAACCGGCAGCGATGCGAGCTGTATTAATGTTTAGTGCCATATTTAAGAATATTATTTCACGCAAAAACATATTTTTGTGTATCGCCGTTTTATTATAATATCTCTTTTTTATTTCACTAAGTAGAAAATATTTAGACTGAACTGGTAATACTAAGAGGAGATGCCTGACAGCCCCGTCCAAAACGCAATAGAGATGAGCGATTTCAAATATAAAGATTATCGATTCTTACGATCGATAGTTTTGTATTATTATGCGGAAAGAGACAGTGTTGTAGTAATAATTACTAGGTACACTTGAATTCGTACACGTGTGTGGAAAAGTAAACTACATCGGTAAAACGTTATTAGATTTATCTACTGTCTTAAAGAACAACATAGCTACTTCCTTCAATATTTGTTTCATAGATTCCTCACTTCATAGATTATATTTTGTAAGACACTTTTGACACAGATTATTATTAGTAAAAACTTCCCATCGATCCATCAGCTATAAAACGTCCACTGTTGGATTTAGGCCTTCCATATAGATCTTGAACAAGATCGGTTTGTAGCGGCTTGCATCCAGTGTGATGTTGTAGCCTTAATGAGGTCATCGGTCAACTTGCCAATCCGCTGGGCTATGTCGGTTAACTTATAAGCTAATCGATGTTCTACGTTCCTATTTCATTTTATTTATATAGGTAAGTGATTTTACTTTTACGTCATAAATAAAAAAAAAAAAACAAACAATATCAAGAAACCATTAACCGCACTGTCATTAGTTGCGTTTGCGATAATTTAATTTTCAATATCGATACATCGATGTTCGACGATACAGCACTAAGGGCACTAACGTGAACAGTGATTTCAAACACTGACTAGATACTACGTAGTCTACTTATCAGACAGGAATCTTCAAACAACCAATAGCGGCCTGGTATTTTAGAGTTTGACATTTATTTATTTTTTAAAACATGGCGACCAGCCCTCTATTGGTTGTTCAATATTGACAATGTCATTTCCTTTTGCTGTTTCATAATGTCACTGTCAGTTTTTTTTTTCAATTTAGGCTTAAAGCAGTTATTGGCAGAGCACATAGTTCATTTTTATATTTTTTTTTAGAACCCATTTAAAAATTAAATGGCGATTAAAAAAAATCTAAACAATATGTAATTGAAAAGATAATTATATAAGCTTTCTATTGGTATATATTTCGTTTCTGCAAGATTTCAAAAACCGCATCTTTTCCATATCCTTTGGTATAAGTTTTTGGTTCTGGTGACAATACAATTACGCATAAGTATTCAATATTAATGTAAATCCAAAATGGTCGCCGCTACAAGATGGCGAATAACCTATTTTTTTCAATCCCATCAATATGGGTATCATTTGAAAGGGTTTTACAAGTAGATTACAGTGAATTATTCAAAATCTAAGATGGCCGCCGCTACAAAATGGCCGATAACCAATTTTTTTTATCCCTTCAATATGGGTATTAAATAAAAGGGCTTTTCATGTAGAACACAGTAGTGTAGTAACAAAGTAAAAACTAAAAACACAAAAATAAAATTGTTAAAAACTATTTTAAACTAAACAGTTTTATGTAGTACCTACTAAAAGCTAAAAAATAATACTTTGGTAACTCCAAAACGAAATCGTGGGACGCAACGTACAAGGTACAATGAAATCTTCCAGGCGAAGAACCCACGATTTTAATTTTGAGTTATTAATTTTTAGTGCCTACATAAAACAGTTTAGTATAAAAAAAAATGTTTTTACCAATTTTATTATCTTGTGTTAAAAACAAAAATCTATCGCAATAATTAGGTACAATACAATATAATTATAATTTTTAAAACACTACTCGATTGTAATGCATGTGTACCTACTGTGAAAAAGTGTGTATGTAAGTAGGTACCTATGGTCTCAGCCTACACCACATTATGTAAATAACAAATCTATTTTCAGAATATTACCATAACATTTTTTTCCTGTACTGTACCAGTCTTTTTATTAGTCCACTGCAGGACGTAGGTGACCCGCGAAGGGTGATTGGGCCATATCCACCACGCTGGCCCAGTGCGGGTTGGTGGATTCACATACGCCATCGAATTTCTTCTACGGACGTATGCAGGTTGCCTCACGATGTTTTCCTTCACCGAAAAGTCAGTGGTGTGAAATTCCGTACATAAATTCCAAAGAACTCATTGGTACGGGACCGGGGATTTGAACCCACGACCTCGCGATTGTAAGGCGGGTGTCACTACCTCTAGACCACCACGGCTTCTTCTTTTTTTTTCCTACTCTTCATAAAATCGATACCTAGTGTTCAATATTTCTATTGTTAAAATAAAGAGGGAGATATAACTAAATGAGATCGTGCTTGATCAATTTTCTAGGTAGGAAGGCAATACAAATATTATAACTCTCAATTATTTAGGATTCTTCCTCCAACAATCGTTTCTAGCAGAATCTAAAATAAAAGTATTTACCAGTGATACCTAGAATACCTACCTACAGAAAAACAAGTACATATCTATCTTGCGCTTGGCTTGTTTATCTGTACCTACCTATAATATAACACTAAAAGATGACCCTATTCATATCTACGCAGATTATAAGAAAGTCTGGGAACTCGTTTTTGAATTTCGCACGCCTGGGAACGTATACGTAACTTTGACAGTGACAGCTCTAAAACCATTTACCATATTTTTTTTTATTATGTTTTCTTAAGTTCTATTTTACGATTTTTCCTTATGTTATCTATAGTTTCTTTTAAAATTGCCATGTCCAGTACTGAAAATTTGCGTGAAATGGATAATTTCAAATTAATAAAGTTCGAGAAAAAAGTGTCCTTAAAAATAAGTATACGTTCCCAGGCGTGCAAACTCAAAAATATACCCCCTGCACGGGTACCACGGCTAAGGGAACTAACTAACATTAGACTCTTTGCCCCATGCTGGGTCTTAATCGACAGGATTACGAGTACCTACCTACGTGAATATACTCGTACACATAAACTGTTTTAAAACCTACAACTAGGTATGTCAAATACTTCTACCTAAAAGTAAATCGCACGACACACTATTCATCACTGTTGCACGCCCTTAGTGAAAAACACTTAGGTTGTGGTTGAGGTAGCCTAGCATGTCAAAACACTTCAAAATGCTGACAAAAATATACTAAAACTCAGCTCTAACACAACAAAATACTAAGAAAGCAACGGCAAAGATAAATAGTACATGATAGTACTTACCGAGTATAGTCTCGAATTATTGCCGATAAACAATTGCAAGTCACTTTATTTACAAAGAGCTTGGCGCAATATGGTGCAATATGGTGCTCGTGCAAGCGTCTGCTTGTCTCTATGGCCCAAAGAAGTCTGACCTAAGTGCTCAAGGACTGCTCAATTTAGCCGTGGGGCCGTGGCATTTATTTAGTTGCTATCTACCTATTATGTACAGCTACTTATATACATAATGGTCCCATCACAGGTCGATTCTAATCAATAGTTAATCATATAATCTAAGTAAAGTACTCACACGCAAAATATCAAATTGATTCAGCATTTTACCGAGGTCCAAGTCTCGTCCAAGGTGGCGGCGCGCGCGTTTTTTACATAGAGTCAACAACACAGAGGAACAGCCTTCCTGCTTTCTTGTTTCCTAAGAGATATAATCTAGAGCTTTTCAATATCAGAGTGAATAGGTACTCGTATCTTCTAAGTCTGCCTGCTTCATCTTCGACCACAACGACGCTTACCATCAGAAGAGTTGGTGGTCTAGCGCGAACTAATTTGCGTTAAAAAAGAGTTTATTATGGACCGGTATTTTTTAAAATTATGTATGGAAGAAAATGAATACGAATTTTCAGAAGTCGTAGAACAAAACATGTCTGTCTTAATGTAGGTAGGTACTATTTTTTTTGAACAATCAATCAATCAATCATTTATTTCACAAAAATTAAATTACATCAACCTACATAAACATTTCTATCTTAATTTAAATAATTATAATTATTACAAAAGCGGTAGGTTGCAGCGTCTCGTAAGCAGCTGTACTAGGAAACCCTGTGTTACAGCTGCTTAGATTTCTGTCTCCGGTGGCATTATAATTTATATTAATTTAATTTGTACAACCTTATAGATTAATAGGTAGGTTTTATACATAAAAGTTTTAAATATGTGTTTATAAAGATTATATCAAAATGATTCCAGAATATGTTTACATTTCTTGCGAGATTTCAATCATAATAAAATAAAAATAAGCAGGCAGCTAATACAATGAATAACTGTCCATTCTGATAAAAGAAAAAAAAACATTCAATAAATAACCCAAAAATGCACTATTAATTCGATAGTTTTGTTAAGTGTGTGTATATTTTTTTTCTTAGTAGAAGGTAGTCCAGAACATCGAGTCGGAACAGTAGTTACAATGGTGTATGGTCCAAGGTAAAAGAATTCGTGTCATTTATTTTTCACCAATGGAGACACAATTATAATGCCATAATTACAATTATAATGATGATATAACAATAAAGACATACCTAATTAGAATGGAAAACAATTGATGAAATATTTTTAGAAGATGTTTTGAAGCGTATTAATAAATGAAATAGGAAATTAAGCCAGTTAATATTCTTAATGTAGTTCAATTCAATTTTACAAAAAATATTCATTAAATCAGTTGAATTATTAATTAATTCATCACATTTTCAGTTCTATCGATCATAAACTTTCACATTCTTTATAAAAGCATAGGCCTTTAGGATCTATGCTTGTTACGTAGCTAGTAGTATTTTATGTAGTTTTAGATTATATGTCTTGTATTTAGTTACCACTAAACATACTTAAGATAGTAAAAGGATGCTAGTTGATTACCAGTAATCCTTAGCTAAAACGTAAGCGCTTATTTACATGGTACTATTTCATTTTAGCCATAGGACCTCCACTGCTGGACATAGGCCTACCCTAAAGGTCTCCAAGACCGGTTGATAGCTTGCATCCCGCGCAATCTTGAGGTCTTAAAATGTGTATTAGAGTAGCTCATAGGATACTAATGAGAAAATGTGAATGGGGACCCATCATACCACTAGCAATATTTTAAGGCAGGATATTGTCATTTTAAGTATGTACTAAGACAACGCGAGCCAAACTGTAGGCTATAATCATTGTAAATAGTACAAAACAACGTGGGCCAAATTGCGGGCTATAATAAATTTAAGTAAGTTCGTAACAACGCAGGCTAAATTGCGGCAAATCTCATTTTCAGTAAGTACTAAGACAACGCGGGTCAAACCGTGGGCTATAATTAATTTAGGTAAGTACTAAGACAGTACGGGGTACAAAAAATCTGCGTGGTGGCTTATATTAATTAGATTTACGTCATTATTTTATTTTAAAACTTATTTAGGGCGTAAAAAATAACAATATTGAAGCGAGAAGACTTACAAACTTTCAGTTAAGGGAAAACCAGTTACCGTAACAGCAGACCACCTTAAGCCTGCCTACGTACTGGCTGACGAAGAACAAGTGCATATACTGTACCTACTGCACATAATTCAACCACACAACCTCAATCACAACGTAATCCCGCATTGCCAGATACTACACTCACACCAACTGATTCTACTTCTCACCCAATACAAACTAAGTACACGGTCAGGACGACGAGTGCGATTTCCAGATTTTTATCGCCCTTGGCCAGGTCTCTAGTGATGTGGGTCCCATAAGACAATATAAGATGTTATAGAACTAACCTGTTATAGATCTCGATCTGATAGATTGTAACTGTTATAGATCTCGATCTCACGGTCTCACGACTCACGATCTTTTGCCTTTTAATTTGTCCACGATAATTATATTATTGTTCCCGGTATTGCTGCACTTTATTATATGTCGAGATTTCGGGATAACGGGACTATCGGGATGTCTTGCAGTAAAATTTTGACTCACGGTTTTCGATTGTCCTTGAGCGAAGGTCACCAGTAAGGCAGATATGTGGGGTCCAGGGTTCACTATCAGGTCACTATTTGCAGATGAAATAAAAGTCAGCACGTCTTCGGAGTATCCTTATATACTTGCATTCAATTAAAACAATTATAAGACACATATAAGTAATAGCGGATGAATAAATTAATCTCGGTAGGTACTATGCGCGGTCAGCACAGGTAGGTGACTGGAAGGTCGCGCGCATCGCCAAGCCGGGCGGTCGGCAGCCGGCGCCGGGGCCGGTGCCTGCCGCCGATGCATTTAATACTACAATTGTGTATGGTACAAGTGTAGAACTTATGGTAATATTTAAATAGTATATGTAATGTTATGTATGATAGAAGATGTTTTATTTAAGTTTGTTAACATTAGTTATTTATGTGTAATGTTGATATATATTAAATATATAATATTATATGTAGTATATTATGTAGTTTATTATTTTAGAGCATTTTATAATATTTAGGTACATAAATAATGTAGGATATAGGAAAGGTGCCTACAGAACAAATAAAACCTGAGACCCAACATCGAGTAACAGCTGGCTCCGTGTCACTCGGCTCGAGACAGGTTTCTTTTGTTCGCCGGTCTACTGACTTGCGCCAAAGAAGATATAATAATACTACCTTGCGCTAAGCGATCGCTCACCGTTCGCACTGGGCAGGTAAACAACTTCGCCCCGCGAAATTTTAAACAAGACTTTTCGTCAAAAGTGGCTTTTACGACCTTTATAATAGAGCTTATATATTATGTTTATTAAATGAAAAATAAAAAAGCATTACCTATAGTTACCTACGCTAAAAGTAGCGTGTGTAAAAGAAGTGGATTCAAACCATGTCTTTTTTTTTTTTTAATCTGATTTATTATACTGGGGCTTTAGTCGCGAAGCGATTATGCCAGCCCCGTTTTACTAATGATAAGGTACATTCAAAAGGGATTTGAGTCCCTAAACCATGATTAATAAACTACCTTTACTATAAGGCCAACAGAATTGCAACTCGGAATTGGAAAAATGAATGAAACAGCCGATTTTTTTTTCAAAAAATGATTATAAAAAATTTTTTTTTTTTTAATGATACTCTGAACCATCTTTCGCTTTAATACGATTCTAAAGGATACATCTCCCTAGCCATATAGGTATAGGTACGCCTGGGATCATAAAAACAATAAAACTATTAAGTTTTATTGTTTGATATTAATCAAAAAATTAAAAGGTTATTTCGACCATGAAAATAATCAGCACGCAGCGAAAAATAATTTGCATATTATTATACATACGCCTGTGTAGCGCATAACAATATGCATGAGTGAACTGTGATGCAAATATTAATGAATCCCTCAGATTCAGTTGAGGTGAACGATGGCTGGCACATGAAACTACTAGCAAAGATAACATTTCAGTTCCAATATAATAATAATTATTTAATATTTATAATATTACGGATTTAATACAGGTTTGGAGGCCCCGGGGCAGCAAGAGTGGAGGCCCCGTGATGAAAAATAAAGGGTACTGTACTGTATCAGCCTTTCAATTATAGTCCACTGCAGGACGTAGCCACAAAGGGTGTTTGTGCCATATCCACCACGCTGGCCCAGTGCGGGTTGGTGGATTCACACACGAATTTCTTCTACTGACATATGCAGGTTGCCTCACGATGTTTTCCTTCACCGAAAAGCCAGCGGTGTTAAATTCCGTATACATAAATTCCAAAGAACTCATTGGTACGGGACCGGGATTTGAACCCACGACCTCACGATTGTAAGGCGAGTGTCACGACCACTAGACCACCACAGCTTTAAAAAAAAACAAAATAAATTAAAATTCACTTCATTTATAGATAAATGATACGACCAAACGATACTCTTCAAGATATCGTTAGCAAAAATAAAATATCGTTAGCAAAAATAAAATATGGTTAGCAAAAATGTTAACGACTCTGTAAACGACTCTGTGAAAAATGTTAACGTTTTTTTTACGATTTATGGATAATTATTGTCTGAATTAAAATGATAAATAAAAATAAAATCTGGTAGTGATAGCAATTTCACTATTATCTTTACCTGCCCCCCGACCGCCTAAGCAATAGCAATCGTAATAGCAATCGTTTATGACTTCATTTTAGTCATTTGACACCGCCTATGTGACGTTAGCCATCAAAGTTGTTCATTCAACGATTGCTTTCGCAATCCGCGCAAAGCAATTGATGGCTAACATCACATAGGCGGTGTCAAATGACTAAAATGAAGTCTTAAGCGATTGCTATTACGATTGCTATTGCTTAGGCGGTCGGGGGGGTTGTTATATTTTATTACTAGATATCTGTGTTCAGGGTTATTTCTAATCTATTTGTTTCCTTTTAGGAAACTGAATAAGCCTATTCTGTACATCAAAACTAACTGCAACTTTTGTTAAAACTCAAAAAAATCAGCTGTTCCATACATTTTGTCAAGGGCGAACGATATTTTTCTATGGACCAACAACTGTTTTTTGAGAATTAATAAAAGTAGTAGAACAAAAGTTGTTAGTTAATGGACAGAATACTCCCTTAAAAGGATGCTAATTAATTAGAAATAACCCTGTATTTTAGGACTAGTTTTAATAGAATCAGCGGTATTCTGTTCAAGTTCATTTATTCATATATAGGGAAAATAATACACTTATGAGTCTCATGAAACACCAAAAAACTTTAAATATAAATTGGTAACAAATAAATCTGTGATATTAATAGTCTTAACACTATACAACCTTTAAAGGCGCAGCTGTTAGTGAACTTCAGTCAGGATTGGGCTATCCGCAGCTTGTAGCTAACATCACAGCATTAAGTTGTATGACTCGGTCTATACTTGGTAAAGCAACAACCTGAATATACCTACGAGTAGGTATGTGCCTCTACAAATCTGTGCTCTTTACAAAGTAGCACCTTCATGGAACATATGATACTTATGACGACCAGCCCCCCTACCGCCTAAAGCAATAGCAATCGTAATAGCAATCGTTTATGACTTCATTTTAGTCATTTGGCACCGCCTATGTGACGTTAGCCATCAAAGTTGTTCATTCAACGATTGCTTTCGCAATCCGCGCAAAGCAATTGATGGCTAACGTCACATAGGCGGTGCCAAATGACTAAAATGAAGTCATAAACGATTGCTATTACGATTGCTATTGCTTAGGCGGTAAGGGGGCAGAATGACGTAAAATATAAATATTATAAATCCGAAAGTGTGTTATAATAAATAATATAAATAAAAATATTTATTGATAATAATCAACATTTCACTTACTGACATTACAATTTTCTTATAAAATGTTTTAGGTAGATTGTAAATATACAATTCATACATTTAACTTATTTAGAGGTAAATACCTAGACATTTCAACTTTTAATATAATGCCCATTTTATCAGTTAATTTTATTTGTAACTGGCTGGCTCCCGAACTAGTATAAAAATCATTATATACTACGGGACTAATCGCGCACTAAAATTACGAGATTAATGAATACCTCCTCATCCGATTAGTCCCGTAGTATATAGTAATAATGTGTTCAAATCGCGAAAGTTTACAAACAACATTAGTATAAAAATACTGTGCTACGGGATCCAGCGCCTTCCGCGAGAGGCACTCAATAATAATGCAGCATTACTTCTACAATATAAGCAATACCTACTTATGTTATCAACATATTACAAACATTATTAAAATAAATATTTATTTTAGAATGGAATTCAATTATATAAATTACAATACTATAAACTTGTTTGTTGGTTTGTTCCTCTTTCACGCAGCAACGGAGCAACGGATTGACTTGATTATTGGTATGGGCATAGTTTTAATGACGGAAAGTGACATATGGTACTTTTTATTCCAGAAAAGTAAAAAGCATACTTACCGCAAAAATTTCACTCGGGCGAAGCCCCTAGTAAGATACGAGTAATAATCATAGATACCTACACAAAAAGGTAGGTTATATACCTATATAATAACATGATAATTAAGAACCGCATGAAAATATTTGGTATTATGTTGCAATAAATAATAAAATTAAATGATGTAAGAAAGGTGCGAAATTAACAAAATAAAAACAGAATCACGGTGTGTCACGTCATCGACATAGGTACTTAAGTACCTAACAGTTTCAGCAGTTGCAGATGGATTTCATCATTTTGAAAAATATTCAGTGGTAATAGCAAATACCCTACTGAATGATAATACTAATAGACATGATGACTGAGTAATAAAATCATAATTATAATTAGTCCGTAAGCAAGAGGTAAGATTTTCAAAAAATATTGGATAGGTACGTATTTTTTCTTTTTTTTATAAAACAACAAATAACAAAGATAAACGCACATGTCATCTATAGCGTAGTATTATTATATCTTTTTTGTGTATAGTATTCATAATATTATATAATATTAATAATATTTTTATAAAATTAAATCCCTATTTCCCTTGGTCACGGCATCACGCGTGAACGGCTGGACCGATTTCGCTAATTCTTTTTGTTGTGTTTGTTATTATCAGGTTATTTTGAAATATAAAATAATATGTCGAATCCATAAAAGGATCCGCATCAGTTATGGTGCTTCGATGTGGTAATGATTTTATACCGTAGCGTACCCTTCTGCCAAAAGTACGCGACCAGCGGTCATGCTCTTTATATAAATATATCGGTCTGGTTGCGCTTGTGTTGCGTTAATTTTCAGCTAGTGTTAGTTAATTACATTTGTGTGCGTGTAAACTTGCTTACATTTTGGTTTGTGTGTGTTTCTTCACGCCCAAACAGACTTGACTCTGACTTTCTTAAACGAATAAATCTTTAATTACTTGTTAAAGCAGTTATAGAAATTTGAACAATTTTTAAAAGTGATTATTACATTGCCAGTTGGCATTTTTAATGTTGTCAAGTTATTATTATTAGTTACAATTTCCCCAGTCTCTCTCTCACTCTCTTGAGTGAAAGTAAATTCATCACTACTTGACGACATTTTCAAATAAAAACAATAAAGAAAAAGCGCGCGAAATAATTTTATCTCCCAAAGTTAATTATATTCATAAAATATTAACCACTTTTCCGACATAAAACGTCTTTGCTAAGATTTTAAAAAGTATCGTTCATTTTTAGACCGAGCAACTTAAAAAACCGTGCATGTTACTTTATTAAAAAAAAACTCGTGCGTTTTACATTACAATAATGCACAAGTGTGTAATGAAATACATTACGATATTGAAATTGGTGTTATTACAGCCACTTTACGAGCAAATATGTTATAAACACATTTAAGAATAGACTGGACCTTTGGATAAAGAAGGAAAAAAAATCTTTGTCAGATAAATATTTTAATTCGACTCTGCTTGATATAGGCTGGATATAGGTATATCAGTATACACTGCTCGCCTATAAACAAATAAATAAATTATTGTACAGAAATTGTACACCGCAATAGCACTTACAGCTTTGGTCTATGTTAGGTGAATTAAATTTTAATCACGTTTCATTATTTCGTTGAAAAGTGCGCCTGTTTTAATTTACATAGCAACATGAGATCAGATATGTATCGTATTTGAGTAGGCGTTGTCATATATTTTGTAGACGTCATTTCATTCCAAAGACGTGCACTGTTGGACATAGGCCTCTGCTATAGATCTCCAATAAGATCGGCTTGAGGCGATCGAGCTGAATTCAGCCGCCACGCTACCGCAGACTTTAAGTCCCTGATCGACGTACAAAATAAAACCGTGCTTTTAAAATTGTCTCTATGGTATAACGGTATAACCACAGAGAAAACTTTAAAACCGCGGTTTTATTTTGTAGGTACGTCGATCAGGAGCTTTACTATAAGTGACGAGCGAGACTTCCGAACGTTGCCTCACTTTATGTTTACTATTTTCTTTTTGATTGACAATTTTGTCTCATCGTAGTTCGGAGCCTATTTTTTTATTATTTTCCGTTTTGAAAATTAGCTTTTCTCTGGGTAAAAGTAAAAAGAGAAAGAAAACCGGATCAGTGTGAAAATGGCTCGCTCACTGAGGGTTCTGTACAAATCCCGAAAATTGCACGTAGGTACCTACTAGGAACCCTTATAAGTAATATATCTTTGTTGTGTCCGTCCGACCATTCGTCCTGATGTGACAAAGCCTAATAGCTTCCACATTAAGGAACCAAATTGCATGAAATTTGACATTATCATAGTTTAAGTATAAATCTCAATTTGAAATAATTAAAGTCTGCAAAACTGTGTTAATAAGGGGAAGCCATACGAGTACATTCAGGGAGTTCAGGTTCATGCGCCGACATTAAATTGATCCACATTAGTATTAGTAAACATTACCTAATCATAAAAGCAATAACAAAAAAGGCCTTAAATTGATAAAAACAAACTTTTCAAACAAACATCACAGACTCTTTATTGATAAATAAAATAAGCAAAATAAAAACATGTTTAGACTTTAACGACCGCTTTACCGAAATTCTTTCCTGCGAGCATGCCGCTAAATGCTTCAAATAATTTGTCGAAGCCGTCAGTAACATCTTCCCTGGCTTTTAGCTGACCGCTCTTTATCCAAGGTACGAGCTGCCTGAACGCCACATCCCACTTGCCAAACCATTCCCATATGGTAAATCCTTCGACTTTCAGTTGATTGTACAAAATGCTGGGCTGTAAGATTGTCGCTTTAGGCAAATCCGTGTCGTTGTACGAACTGATACTTCCACAAATAGACACACGTCCGTGTCGATTCATCTGTTGCATAATCAAGCTGCTGATTTCTCCACCGACATTGTCGAAGTAGCAGTCTACTCCTTCAGGTGCGGCTTCTTTCAAAGCCGCTGTGACGTCCACCGTCTTGTAGTTGAACGCCTTGTCGAAGCCAAGATCCTTCTCCAGCCACTCGACCTTGTCGTCGGAGCCTGCGAAGCCGATCACTCTGCAGCCCTTGATCTTAGCGATTTGTCCGACGAGAGAGCCCACGGCTCCAGCGGCGCCGGTCACCACCACAGTCTCGCCTGCTTTCGGTTTGCAAATGTCTAAAAAGCCAAAGTAAGCGCTCGCGCCAGGCATGCCCACGGCACCGACTCCGAGGGAAACAGGTAAGCCATCGAGTTCAGGAAGCTTGATGATTTGTTGATCAGGTTCTACAACCTTTGCTGTTGGGTTTACGATATAATGATCCACCCAGCCCGTATGAGACACTACCCTGATGCCGACGGGAAACTTAGAGTTCCTAGATTCTTTGATGATGCCGACGTTAAAACTGAACTGGTCGTATGGAACGGTAAACCTGCTGTGGTATACCAGCTGATAGATTCGGAGGTACGGGTCCACGCTGATGTACTCAGTTTTGACCAAGATTTCTCCATCCTTCAAGGCTGGGAGCTCATACTCTACAATTTTGTAGTCATCCCTTTTAGGAACACCCTGGAACTGCTTCGCCACAACATATTTTCTTGCTTTCACCATCTTGCTGAAGGGTTCTTAAAAAGTTTTAAAGGGGGTATTTGGTGTGACACAATGGTAGAGTTCTGTGGACAAAATTAGAAATAATAATTGCACTGGGGCAAAGAAAATATAATAACATCTACTTCACTGGGCACGACAGGTTAAGGAAGAAAAATAAATCGCAATTACTACAATACATTATATTTTTAAAACACCAAACGCCACGCGATTGTAATGCACATTGAGAAGATGTGTGTATCTACATATGGCCTCAGCCTACATCATAATAGGTTAATAGCAAATCTATTTCCAGAATATTATCATATTTTTTTACTCTTCATAAAATCGATAGGTACCTTATGTTCAATATTTCTGGGTTCTATTTTCTAGATAGGAAGGCAATAAATAGGTAGGTACAAAATGTTAACGCTCAAAATGTTTCGGATTCTGTCTGGCTCAAGCAATCGTCTCTATTAGAATCAAAAATAATAATATTTACCGGCGATGCAGCAAATCATACACACATGTTACGTGCATGGCTTGTTTATCTGGGCATATGATAAACCAAGACGTCCTTGACGATACCTACAGTAACGGTATAGCGCAAAATATATTCACTATTTGACTCTATCTATAGGAAAATCCTTTATGGATACCACCAAACCTGGGGAGGCCGGTGGGAGTCTCCACCGCTAGTCGGTGGCATACCCACTAAAAACCTGGGGTGTTTCCGCCACTGCGCCATTATGTCGGGGCTACGGGCACGCTTCCGCACTCCTCCGCGATAGGTACCTACCTACGCATTCCTACAGGAAAGACTGGGCTTTAAAAGCCGGCTGCATGACAAGTAAATATACTTATAATTTATACAAGTATCACATACGAGTACTAATTTGATAAGTAAATCTTTAACATCCTAAATAACAACGCTATTACAAGACCTTCGTGAAAATCAATGTATATAAGTAATGGCCTAAAAGCTGGTGAAGATCAACTTTCACCGATGCGATTACCAGATGAGTTATATTTATTTTATGATGAGATGTATCAGATGAGTTATATTACACTCAACACTGGTCAACAGCAACAGTGGCTTTGCAGCCCCTGATGTAAAAGTGGTTTCCAGTGTATGCCAAAAATTCACGAAACTATGGATAGATTTGAAAGATTGTCTGTAGTTTTTTCTAATCTTCATTTTCATTATTAGCCACCTTCCAAAAAGGAGGAGGTTCTATGTTCGTTTGTATGTATTTTTTGTGTATGTTCATCGATATTATCGCCAATTGTGAACCGATTAAAAAATCTTTTTTAGTTCGAAAGGGTAGAACTTCCGAGGTGGTCCCCTTTAAATTTTATCGAAATCGCCTAAGCCTTTTTTGAAAGATCAACAATAATGTAAAAATTGTATACATCGATTTGAGCAAACTATTCAAATTTTGTACACGATGGAAGCCATTTTTACGAACAATAATAATTCTTTAGTCAGAACCTACCAACGAGAAAAACATAAAGGTATTTTTTAATATATTTATTTATTTTTGAAATCATACACTGCTGTATAAAAGTTACAAAAATATGGTATAAAAGATATAGATAGATACAGAAAAATAAAATCTTAAAATTTATTTAAAAATTCAGAAAAACGTCTTTGGTAACTTCTTTGCTAAATTTTCTTAGGGGACCATCTCTTTATAAAGACAAGCAGTAACATGCCATCATGTGACGGTCCCATCTACCCTGCCTTTCTCCTATCTCTTTATATCCTGAAAAAAGCGCTCTCCCAATTCCTCACTATAGTAAGCATGATGACTAAAAAAACTATAATTAGTCCGTGAGATAGACTATCAAAAAATATAAGACATGTATTTTTTCATTTGTCAATTAAACAAAAATTGATGAAGATATAGCCCATCAAAGTTCCGCGTGACGTCACGAGTGCCATAGAAATTTATGGACTTCTATACGAGAAGTGACGTCACGACCCCCACTCCCAAACTTTGACAAGGTTTATCTTTGTCATTTGTTGTTTGATTGACAAAAGAAAAAATAGGTGTCCAATATGTTTTGATAATCTAACTCACGGACTAATTCTATTAAAGATTTTTGTACCCAATGCAATTCAATTTCAAAAAGTCTTTATTTCACATAAAAATTACAAGAAAAAAGTACAAACACTAGTGTAAACTGTATCCTAGCCGTAAGTTGCAATATTTTGTGAATAGTTTAGCGAGCACGTAGGCTCATATCAAACTTATTAATCATACCTATTGTTAATTTCAACTTAGTATTTAGGTTCAAGTATTAAATTGCATAAGATGAGAACACGTACACTTTCGAGGGAGAAATACGTATTATGTACCTAGGTATGTATCATGTTAAACGAAAAGAAAAACCCAAAAGTCGAGGGTAGATCTAGAACGTGCGCGGGCGAAAGATTATTTTACCCATCGTGCCAATTGCACCAGATTTTCAGAAATTCTATTCGGACGACTGAATGAACGAAAATGATAAGAGAATGCAACTTTACAAAAATAAAAAAGAGTAAGTCAAAATCATAAAAACCAGAACCAGTTCAGTAGGTACTTTCATGAATATAGGTAGGTATATGTATTCGAAAACATAGAAATCCGCAGAAATATCCAGGGCAACTGTACTGTATCAGCCTTTTTAATAGTCCACTGCAGGACGTAGGCCTACCCATGAAGGGTTGGGTTGATTGGTTGGGCCATATCCACCACGCTGGCCCAGTGCGGGTTGGTGGATTCACATACGCCATCAAATTTCTTCTACTGACATATGCAGGTTGCATCACGATGTTTTCCTTCACCGAAAAGCCAGCGTGTTAAATTCCGTACATAAATTCCAAAGAACTCATTGGTACGGGACCGGGATTTGAACCCACGACCTCACGATTGTAAGGCGGGTGTCACTACCACTAGTCCACCACGGCTTCCTCCAGAGCAACCTTTTTTTATTATTATTATTTATTTACAAACACCAATAATAGCTTGCCTATCGAAAAATGTCTATTTATTACATTAGCTATTTTTACATTAAATTAATAATATTGCATGAGTGGTTTTTGCAGGCAAGAGTACCGGCAAAGATAACTAGAACTTACCGAGTAGTCTCCAATTATTATTATATTGCCGATAAACAGTTCCAAGGAGAAGGTGCAAGTGTCTGCTCGTCTGTCTGGCCCAAAGAGATCTGACCCAAGTGCTCAATGACAGCTCAATTTACCCGTGGTATTTATTTAGTAGTTATCTAGTACGTAGAGCCATATGTAGATATCAGACATCGATTCTTATCAATAGTAAATAAAATAAGGTGTAGGTACCGTGAGTAGGTACACAAATGACCAACTTGATTCAGCATTTTAAGATCCTCTTTTTAAATGATGTGAGTACACGATGACATGCGTGTGGATTCTCTTCGTGGTCTGTAATGAGTATGCTTATGATAGCCCAACGCAGGACCGGATTGAGTGAGTGGCCTCATGGCAAGAAAGGAGTCGGGGCCTTTGGCCAAAAACACTTACCTATTGTTTAGTTATTGTAAAAGTAAAACCAAGTAGGACAAACAAAATCCGCAAATTAACAAAGGTTACTGATGTAGCTCATCGGATTAGCAAGTTGAAATGGCAGTGGGCAGGCACATACTCGTAGTTCGAAGAACGAATGGCCGATTGGGCCGTTGAATGGAGACGGCAAATGAAGCGTCGGACATCAACCGGCAAGGTGGAACGCTGATATACCTACCTATTCAAGATCTTCAGGATCACGCTGCTCCCAAGCCTTCAACTTGCTAATGCGGTGAGCTACATCGGTAACCTTTGTTCATCGTTCATCGGGGGGTCATACCCCCCCCACCCCTGGGCCCATGTGAAACTTTAAGGTTCAAATCTTTGTTTTGAATAAATATTTAGTATATTTCCGCTAGCTTGTTGTAGGCAAATAATTGTAAGGGCATTTTAAAAAAAACGAGTTACCTCGAAGAGTCGACATGTCCTGAAGATGCCTCGTTGAGAGGCGAAACACGTGTCGAACAGAGTGTAGTGCAGTGAGAATAAGAGTAAGAGTGTTATTTATTAGTGGAGTGTTTTCAATATTTTGTCATATTATTTTTAAAGAATTTTTTATAATATTTATTTGCTATTTTGTAAAATTAAGTTTTTAAATGTATACTTAGTTATTGTTATTTTAATAATAGTGTATTTTTTCAAATTTAAATGCCCTCACACTTATTTGCCTACAACAAGATAGCAACTAACTTTAAGATTCTTCTTTTTCTCACTTAAAAACGGCTCTTTGTTGAATAAATGAAAAAATTCTATGCTTTAGTGCTATAAAGGCAAAGATCCAACGGGGGGTCGTGGTTATACAATGTTTACTACTTGACTTAATGACTACCTATATGATTATATGACCGTGTTAGTCTTTGGTCAGACGGTGGTTTTTGCTTCGATCGTCGTCCTACATTTTGATTTTTCAAATTCAATAGTAATAAGCGCGAAAATTCACACTTGCTACTCTTGCATTCGAAAAGTTCGTGCTTGCTGCGCTCGCGCATTAAAATCCGCCCTTGCCGTACCGTACAGTTAGTATGATTCGCTTTCTTTACTTGCCAAAGGGGCCCCAAACTCTTAAAATGCCCAAGGGCCTCAACATAGTTTCTTCCTTGCCTTGATGATACAACAGAATTGGTATCAGGCTATCAGAGTATTCCTATCTATTCACTATCAGCTTATAGTACGTATTTGTAATTTGTAGGTAGGGTAAGTCCCGGATAGATGCCGCACTGGGATAGACGCCGCGTTTTCAAAAACTCCAGTATGCGTAATTACCTATAACTTCTAATGCAAGTTATAACCTTGCCCATAATCCGCCCCCCACTGGTCAGCCGCTTGACAGCGCGTACGACAACCGTGTGCGACTCTGTGAAACACGAAAAAAATGTACGTGCGAAAATATCCTTCACATTTATAAAGACGTGTTTTCAAAAGGTGAATATTTTTTTTGTTAACAATCTGTATCTGTATAAGCCTTTTTTAATAGTCCACTGCAGGACGTAGGCCTACCTACGAAGGGTGATTGGGCCATATCCACCACGATGGCCCAGTGCGGGTTTGTGGATTTGTTAACAATATTTTGTTTTAATTTTTTATAAATCGTAAAGTAAAACTGTAACATTTGTTTTTAATGTATATTTTGTAATTTTAAATTGCTTAATTTTTATGTATTTTTAAAAGGCATCTATTCTTCACTAACCGGACAGATGCCTCGTTTTTAGTTGGGGTAGATGCCTTTAGACGCGTATAACCTTCCACCAATGCATCTATCCTTTACTTGTAAATAGTAAGTGTTTACATGAAAATTGATTTATTTCAGTGTTTAAATTCCCAGAAAGCATAAACAAAAGTCGGGAGTCATACCGCGTGCAAGAAAATGGTGTGAAAATAATATGAAATCTGCCTTAGAAGATTTTTTTACGAATTCCCTAAGAGTAAGTGTAAATTAATAGATAAAATGCCGAACAGTTTCATTTTAGTACCTACTTGTCTAAAAATATGTTCTTTTGTCATCTGATCATGAAATTTTATTTATTTTTGGAGTTTATTAAAAATGGCATCTATCCTTTTAATGTATGGTTTTACAGGCATCTTAAAGGATAGAATTAAGGATAGATGTCCCAACACAAATACGTTAATATACTTAAATTATAATAAAAAAGCTAATTAAAGGCGTTGAAAACTAAAAGCATAAGCTATACTTTTGTTTGACATGAGTATTAACAAAAAATAATAGGTGAAATGTATTGTTTTTATTGGAGCGTCTATCCTTAACCTTGAAACATAGTAAATGCTATTTTCAAAATTATCCTCGCACCTTAAGTACATCATAAATATTTTATAGATCATGTTTACACATCACTAACTTTTATTAAAAATGTATTTCTCAGTGTGGCAGCAATCCTTCGGTCTAATTTATCAAGTGAAGCGACTATCCGGGTTGGGGCATGTATCCGTGATATTTTAGAGGTTTACAAAAATTCTTGTAGTACCTATTATTCATGGTTTTGACTGTTAAGTTTCTATACTAAACTGTAGTCTAAAGACCGTACTTTCTGAACTCATAACCAGTTTTTGAATTTTGTGATTATTTACAAAGCTATGAGATTATTTCAAAAAGTGTGGCATCTATCCGGGACTTACCCTATATCAGATCGTGTCGGTGATAGTCATGCTGTTAATATGTAAAAGGTAAGCACTTTTTTACATGGTATGAGTTAAGGGATATTTTAGATATGCGCTTCAGTTATGTGTTAACAAAAATGTGTAGCTAAAAATCATGCGCTCTAATCTTTATTTAGAATTAGATAGCCGTGAACAATATACAAACAAAAAAGTAATTTTTTTCAGCCGTTACCATTTTTAACCGACTTCGAAAAGAGAGCTTCTTAATTTGACAGTATGTTTTTTTTTGGTATATATGATACCTACGCGGGCTACGCGAATACTTCGCCAACTATGATTTTGACAATTTGTTTTTTGTTTGCTAGATCATACCTACTTCAGAGGTGGTCCCATTATTTTTTTATAGAAATCAGCTATTTTTCGTTATTGAAAAATCAACAAAAGATAATGTAAAAATTACTACATCGATGATACATTGATCCGTGCGAACTATTCGAATTCTGAACACGATTGAAGTCGGTTTAATGTCATTTTTTGGTGAAAAATAATTATTATCGACTGCTTGGTTCGCCGAATGGACAACATTTCATTTTTTTACTATCTATTTGTATTGGTTTAATTGATAGATTACTAAAAAATATTAGACACGTATTTTTTAGTTTTCTTTTTATTATACTATTTATTTTTACAATGATTTATGCTATACTCGACGTTGTCATATTATTATATTTCTAACTAGCTTAATGTCCGCGGCTTCGCTCGCGTTGTCTTAGTTCTTGCTTAACAGCTAGTTTGTTTATTATGATAACAGCCCGCGATTTGTCTCGAGTTGTCTAAGTAATTACCTACCAATTACATTAGCCCGTGGTTAAGCCCACGCTGTTTTGTATTTTCTTAAAATGTTTAAAGCCCGCAGTGTAGCCTGTGTTGTCTCAGTACTTAATATAATTATAGCCCGTGGTTTGGCCCGCGTTTCCTTAGTATACTTACTAAAAATAAGAATACCCCGTGATTTAGCCTGCGTTGTTTTGTACTTCCTCAAAATGTTTAGGTATAGCCCGCGGTTCGGTCCGAGTAGTTTTGTTTTCCCTTAAAATGATTATAGCCCGCAGTTTGGCTCGCGTTGTCTTAGTATTTATTTGAAAATCAGTCGAGTGCGAGTCGGATTCGTGCACACAGGATTCCGTACCGCATTGAAGCCCCCTTAGCCCATTTCAAGCGTCTACCTGTTGTCGTCATTACAAAAAAATTGTCGTAAACAAAATCCATTGGATTCCTTATGGATCTTCACGATAATAATAGTTGCTATATTGATGGAATCCATATTGATTGGAAATCCATGGGGGAGGCCTATGTCCAGCAGTGGACATCCTACGGCTGATAGATAGATAGATAGATATTGATGCACATTGTATGCTTCTTCGAAACCAAACTTCATGAACATTTTTTCCCGAGGGAATCACTGAGGTTTTCCAGCCCGCTAAGCAAGCAAAATTTGCAATAACATTACTGAAAGTAACATCAACGAGCTTGTAACTTACAAATGTAAGGTTGCAACGTTCATGCAAGCTTACAGCGAGCTTGAAACGAAGCCCTAACGGCCGCGCTGTAGATAAACCCTGTACCTTGCGCAGAGCTGATCACCAACACTTTGTTTAACTTTAAAACGTGAAGTTGCAGTAACATTACACATAGAACATATCTGAAAGTTGTAGGTAAAGTTAAGTTTCCGAAAGTATAACGTTTAACATTTCCACAACTATTTGAAAGGTACCAGTAACTTGTCTCAAGTCACAATTATCTTGCTTAAAGGTCACATATGAAACTTGCACGTGGCTTGCTTTTATTAAGTTGTCACAAAGTTACATATGTAGGTTTCAAATAAGTTTAAAATGAAACCTTTCTTAAAAGTAGGACCTGAAACTTGCGCGTAACTTGTGATTACTTAGTTTCGTCCAGATGCTAATTTTTTTTTTAATTTTTGATTTTGAAGTTCTAGTACAAGTCCTAGGGGCGGGTGTGTGTGAGGGAGAATGAGAAAACTTTTTTTCTTTACCCGCACTAAGGAATGTTTTAATGTAATTTTCAAATAGGGATATTAATTTCTGCAAACTCAACACCATCGCGATGCAGAATATCAATGTGCGATGCTAACGCCATCTAGTCTTATAATATTATCTAAGAAATTCTACAGTTACACACAACTTTCGAAAATTAAGTTCCAGTAGCATTACATAGGTTAGGTAAATAACGAGAACAATTCGTAATGTTGTAGAAAAATTTGAAAAAAAAATATTACAAAAAGACGTATTGTTGCGATGTTACAGTATAACATTTCAGTAACTTTCATTTGTAAGGTACAGGCAATGCCAGTCTGTGAAGTTAGTAAAATTATATTTTTGCAAAGTTTAATTCGTAACGTCCCAATTACATTTTTGCAACAATGTTAATTATTTACATTTAGGTATGTTTGGGAGGCTATATCCCTGCAAAGTTGAAATGTAAACTTTCATGCGAAATATAACAGTAACATAATTAAATAACTTTTAATAAATTTCAACCTATCAATAAGATATAAATGTAACTGACATGTTCCTGCAACATGACGTTTGAAATTTACAAATGTGCCATATACAAACTTACGTTTACATGCTTAGTGGGAGGCTTCACAGTAGCTCATGTTCTAGTTAATATGTAGGCTATTCTAAACCAAATTTCATCCGATTGCATTCCATAGGTACTTATGTGATTTATTTCATTTTTCAGTTCCCTAAGGAACCATGCACTTACATTTTTCGGGATAAAAGTAGCCCATATACTGATCTACGAGTATGTCATGGGTCTTCACCTATATCAAATCGCATTTGAATCCGTCTATTTGATTCGTCAAGACTATTTCTTTTTGGTGATTTTGGTTATCCCAAACAAATATAACAGATTTTTAGGATACCTATGACTCCAGTATTGGTATAAGTACATATTATAAGCTTCTCCAATACCAAATATTATCCCTAACGATTTAGCCATTCGGAGGTAATTGATGTTTCGTTTTACAAACTTTGGAGTTTTATCAGTCCCCCCAGGATGAAAAAAACACAAATATTGAACAAACCATATTTTTTGTTTTCTTTGAAAAATATTTAAGCCACGTTTCAAATCAATCGGATCAGGGAATAAAAAGTTTCATACGATCGAAAAGGGCCCGTTTTACCCATTTCAAAAATCCGTTCTTAGTACGCCATTACGTTGTATAGCACTTCTATGTTGCAAGTTTCAACTATATAGGTTAAGCAGTTTGGGCTGTAGACCATCTGTCAGTCACTCACTCACGCCGAAGCCTTTAATTAATATAGATAAACTAAATAGATAGCTTGCTAGCCATAACACAAAAGTAATTGGGCTAGAACGTGTCAAGACACGCCTATTCCGTAGCCAATACGACAATTAATAGGAGAATTACTTAACAAACATATTTTGTTTTCACAACTACTTATGAAATAGGTATGTAAAATATCACTACATAGTATAAAATAAAGTCGCTTCCCTGTTTGTCTGTCCCTATGTATGCTTATATCTTTTAAAACAAGCAACGGGTCTTGATGCGTATATAGAGTGATTCAGGAGGAACGTTTATGTGTATGATACACCTGTGTAAAGCCGGGGCGGGTCGCTAGTACTATATAAAAGATTTAAACACAGCGAACATGACATACAGGGTTATCTGCTTGCCCTCTACTAAGCCGAAAGGGGGTGATTTGATTAATACCATCGTTATGAACAACTTTTACTATGAGGCCAATCCGGGATTCGAAAAAAAAGTCAGCTATTCCATACAAAATTGCTCAATTTAAACAAAATGTCAGAATCAGCTGATTTATGTTTGTCGAATTCCGGGTTGGACCTATATTGAAAAATGTTCATAAATATGCTCTTTAGGCACAATACACCAGTTCTGTCAATATTAGAAACATTAGGTACAAGAGGGGTTAATACAGGTTTACACGTGAATTGAAACTACAGCTGTTTACAATACAAACGTATGGCTCAAAGTCAAAGTCAAAATTTCTTTATTCCGTAGACACAATACAGGCACTTGGAATCGTCTAGTTACAATTTTTAAAAGTTCAACTTAATTAAATTTTTACTATACATAAATAAGCACACTTTTTAAATTTTACCAAATCAGTATCATTAGGTACACAAAAAAAAATATTAGAACACAAATCAAAAATAAAATTGTATCAGTATCATGAAAAATAACAATGTCATTATCAGTTTAAAAATGTCAACGAGTATGAAAATAAAGAAATTATAATAATCTATTATATATAAGGCTTCCCTGACTGACAGACAGTCTACAGCCCAAACCGCTTAGGATATGAGCTTGAAATTTGGAATATAGGTACATTGAACGACGTAATGGAGCACTAAGGACGAAAATTTTGAACTTTCGACCTCTAAGGGGGTAAAACGGGCCCTTTTCGTTTGTATGTAACTTTTTATTCCCTGTTTATATATGTAACTTGAAACTTTGTATACGTGCTTTTCAAACAAAATAAAAGTTACGTTTTTTCCTGTTTTTCCGAATTTCCTCATCTAAGGGGTCAAATAAGGTCCCAAAGTTGGTGAAAAAAGCGTCAATTACATCGAACCAGCTGAACGGTTATGGTTGGAAATAGGTATGAAGAAAGCACACAGCATGTTTTAATACAGGAACTAATAAAATCCAGGAAAATCTATAAGGTTCCTTAGATACGCAAAATTAATAAGTTTAGGCTACAGCCCAAACCGCTGAAGATATAAGCTTGAAATTTGGAATAAATGTACATCGTACGACATAATGAAACACTAAGGATGAAAAACGTACCCAACTCTAACTTACGGGGTAAAACGGGCCCTTTTTGTTTGCATGTAACTTCTTATTCCCTGTACCGATTGACATGAAACGTTGTATAGATGCTTTTGAGACTAAATAAAAAATATGGCTGTACCTGTTTTTCTGAATTTTCCTTTAAAAAAATCCTTAGGGGTCAGATACGTCCCAAAACTTCAATGCGCTTTTTTAAATAATGTAGTATCTAGAATAGGATTATAATAATGATAGTTTATCTTTAAATGGGGCAAAATGGGTCCCCAAAAGTTTACGATTTTTTTTTATTTTGTGAGCCAATAGTCTTAAACTTAGCGCACATATGGATCAATATAGGTATTTTACTATGGGATCCACCCTGACAAGCGAAAATTACCTACATTTCCCATACATTTTGTCGCGGGTCGATGAACTTTTTGTGTTGAACAGCTGATTTTATTCACGTGCTTTTGGGGTTGGTACCATTGTAAAAGTTAATCAAATTATGAGTATAATAGCATCCTAGAACATGCCTGACTAGAATTACGACTTGTGTGCCATTTTTTCATTTGCCTGGAAAATTAAATTTCTAATGACTTAATGAAACATGTCGAATACCTGTACCGGCTTTAATTAATAGTGCACTACTGAAAATAGGTACTACGGATAGCACTACGGATAATAGAAACAGGTGGGTCTTAAGATGAACATGGGCAAAACGAGTCATGTGTAATTCCCATGTTTTACCCACCCCGATTTCTGTTGGAAACTCGGTTCTTGAAGTCGTTGACTCGTACGTCTACCTAGGACAAGTAGTCCAGTTAGGTAGGTCCGACTTCAACAAAGAGGCCAATTTCCGAATTCAACTCGGCTGGGCAGCGCTCGGAAAAGTGCGTAGTGTCTTCTCGTCCGACATACCTCAGTGCCTCAAGTCGAAAGTTTTCGACCAGTGTGTGTCCAGTGATGACTTATGGCACAGAAACGTGGTCTCTCACTATGGGCCTTATTAGTAAGCCCCAAGTAGCCCAACGAGCTATGAAGAGGGCTATGCTCGGAGTCTCTCTGCGAGATCGAATCATTAATGAGGAGATCCGTAGAACAACCAAAGTTACCGACATAGCCCAATGAATTGGCAAGTTGAAATGGCAATGTGCAGGGCACATAGCGCGGAGGGCTGATGACCGTTGGGGTCGAAAAGTTCTCGAGTGGAGACCATGTACCGGCAAGCGCAGCGTAGGATATCCACCCACAAGGTGGACGGATGACCTCATTAAGACCGCAGGATCGCGCTGGATGCAAACCGCTTCCAACCGGTCTTATTGGAGATCCATAGGGGAGGCCTATGTCCAGCAGTGGACGTCCTTCGGCTGATGGTGACTGAAAATAGGTCTATCCGCGAAGGGTAATTGCGCCATATCCATCACGCCGGCTGAGCACGGGTTGCTGAATTCTCATAGGACATTGATTTTTTCTACGTACGTACAGGTTGTCTCAATGTTTTCCAGCAATGAAAAGTGAAATTTCTTACATAGTTACTCATACAATTATTATTGGCTCCCTCGGTGGCTCAGTGGTTTGTGACCCTGACTCCTGGGTCAAAGAGGCGTGGGTTCGATTCCCAGCGCAAATATTTATGTGATGTTCATATGTGTTTGCTCTGTGTCTGGGTGTTATTAATGTATTTTTATTTATTTGTTTAACACTTTCTTGCACACCATTTGTACAAAAAGAGGACTTAACGCTAAACAGCATTATCTTCCAGTCAACCTACAGGTACATGTATATGTAGTATATCAGTCTCTGCCAGCCAAATCACAAACTTTGCTTAGTTTGGGATCAGACACCGTATGTGAGATGTCCCCCAATATTTATTACATATTTATTTATTATTGAGTTAATTTCAGAAATTCGACAATTTATCATCCACAAATTCACGTACTCCGTAATAAGCTTTAGATACAAGTAAATTAAATAACCAAATACTGAGACAATTCAGGCTAAACCGTGGGCATTATTTTGCAAGTAATACGATAATAGGCTCAGTTATGAAGACGCCATGGTAAATATAATAACAACATAAAAAATGTTCTCTCTATCGAATGCTTACAGTGAAAAAGAAACAGATATAATTATGATAATTAGCTATTATAATTACGATGGCGCCTTCATAATCGAGCCTAATGCGGGCTTAACCACGAGCTACTATTATTTTAAGTAAGTGCCAAGAAAACGCGGGCCTAACTGTGGGTTTTTATCATTTTAAGCAGTTACGAAAATAACGCGGGCCAGACCGTGGGCTATTATTATTACAAGTAATACAAAAACGCAGGCTAGCGGCATGCTATTATAATTTTAAGGATTTTTTAAGACAGGGCGGGCCAGACCGCGAACTATTAGATATTATTATAAGCAAATGCCAAGATAACGCGGGTTAAACCGCGGGCTGTTATTTTAATCAAGTAAGTATTAAAACAACGTGGGCCAAACTGTGAGTTATTATCATTGTAAGTACCTAATTATTAACACAACGCGAGCTAAACCGCGGGCCATTATCATTTTGAGCAAGTACTAAGACAATACGGGCCAGACCATGGGCTATTATCATTGTAAGTAATACGACAATGCAGGCCAAACGGCAAGCATTTATAATTTTAAGCAAGTATTAAGACATCGCAGTCCATGCTGCGTGCTATAAATAACCATCTTAAGTAAGTACTAACAATACGCGGGCCAAACCGTGACCTATTATCATTATAGGCAAATACTGTTACAATTTTTACCAAACCGTGGGCATTATCCTTGAAAGTAATTTTAAGCAAGTATTAAGACAACGCGGGCCAAATCGCGGACTATTAGATATTATTATAAGCATGTACAAAGACAACGTAGATCAAACCGGGGGCTATTTTCATTTTAAGTAAGTACCTATGTACTAAGACAACGCGGGTGAAGCCGCGGGTTTTAAGCTAGTTATATAAATATTGCTCTATAGACTGTATACATTTTGTACAGCGCCTCTGGCGGAAACGAGGAAGAACCAAAATGTATGAAACCACACGCGACCGCAAGTTTATAAACTAGTAATTTAAAAACTACCATCCCGCTAATTTGAACACCTGAGCCCTTAGTCCAGGTTTTGCGTAATTTACTTAAACCTTCACGTTCGCGGGTGGCTCCGTACATAATGGTTAGTTCTTCCTCGTTTCCGCCAGGGGCGCTGTACAAAAATGTATAGAGCCATACGGAAACAAATGTAGTTTCAATTCATGTGTAAACCTGTACCTACTAACCCCTCTGATGGCCGATGGGGCAGTAAAGTTCTCGAATAGAAACCATGCACCGGCAAGCGCAGCGTGGGACGTCCACCGACTAGGTAGACCGACGATATAATTAAAACCACAGGAACATGCTTAATGCAGGCCGCTTCCAACCTTATTGGGCTTATTGGAAACTAGCTTTTACCCGCCGCTCGCGTTATAATTTGATTTTGGCTTATGTTTATATGCCTACCAATTTTAGTAAAATATTATCACAAAAAATATGCTAACATAAAAAGTAAGTGCAAAATATTAGCCACAATTCAGTGTAAAACGATACTCAAATATTGTAGCAAATAATAATTTCAATTCAAACCCAAAAAATAGTAAATCTCAACCAATTTGTTTCATCTTCGTTTTCATCCGCAGCATTTCTTATCCCATTACTGGGTATAGTTGGGAGAAAAAGTTTTTGCCCTATCATACGGGAACTATGACATTTTTCGAGATAAAAACTATTAAAAAGGAGTCTGTCATTTTTTGTCTTTCAAACTATATTCGTGTATTCGTTCAATAAATCAAGTCAATCCGAAAGATTAGTCGTTGCAAGTCTTTATCTTTGCTATTTTCTGTTTGATTCATTGAAGTATCATGTTTGATTGACAATTTTGTCTCAACGCAGTTCGGAGCCTATTTTTTTTATAATTTTTAGTTTTAAAAATTAGCTTTTTCCTTTTCGATAATCATCATCCATTCGATAATCATCATCACCCATAAGACAATTTCATGGTTTGAAAAATTTGCTCTTAAAAATTTAAATTTAATCATGTTTCTACAAAAGTAGGTCCTCTGGGTAAAAGAAAAAAGGGAAATTAAAACCTGATAAGTGTGAGTATGGTCGCTCACTAGGGGTTCTGTACAAATCCTGAAAATTGCACGTAGGTACTACCTAACCTAGGAACCCTTATAAGTTTAGCTTTGTTGTGTCCGTCCGTCCATCCGTCCTGATGTGACAAAGCCTAATAGCTTCCACATTAAGAACCCAAATTGCATAAAATTTGACATTATGATAGTTTCAGTAACTATACAAGTAGATCTCAAATTCAAATGATTAAAGTTATCAAAACTGTGTTTTTAAGGGGTAGCCATACATTCAGGGTAGTTCAAGTTCATACGCCAACATTAATTTGACACACAATAGTACTAGTAACCAGTACCTAATCATAAAAGCAATAAGAAAAAAGTCCTTAAATCGATAAAAACAAACTTTTCAAACAAACATCACCGACTCTTTATTTATAAATAAAATAGGCAAAATAAAGACATAGTTTATTTCCTCTCAACCATCTTGTTTATCATAGAGCGAGACAGATAGGGAGCTTACGCAGCAGTTAGCGTTTTCACGCCTTGTTATTTGGAATGCTGCGCAAGGGCTCACCGACATAGAGATACGGTAGCAGTAAGAATAGACTAGAAATAAGATCATTAGTATTAAAGCCTCCATATCGGCAACACCTTAGTTTTATTTTAGTTTTTAAAAACATATTTAAGTGCTCCCTAAATTTAACTACATATCAACATCAACTCTATATTGATAAATAAAATAAGCAAAATAAAAACATGTTTAGACTTTAACGACCGCTTTACCGAAATTCTTTCCTGCGAGCATGCCGCTAAATGCTTCAAATAATTTGTCGAAGCCCTCAGTAACATCTTCCCTGGCTTTTAGCTGACCGCTCTTTATCCAGGGTACGAGCTGCCTGAACGCCACATCCCACTTGCCAATCCAGTCAAATATGGTAAATCCTTCAACTTTCAGTTGATTGAACAAAATGCTGGGCTGTAAGATTGTCACTTTAGGCAAATCCGTGTCGTTGTACGAACTGATACTTCCACAAATAGACACACGTCCGTATCGATTCATCTGTTGCATAATCAAGCTGCTGATTTCTCCACCGACATTGTCGAAGTAGCAGTCTACTCCTTTAGGTGCGGCTTCTTTCAAAGCCGCTGTGACGTCCACCGTCTTGTAGTTGAACGCCTTGTCGAAGCCAAGATCCTTCTCTAGCCACTCGACCTTGTCGTCGGAGCCTGCGAAGCCAATCACTCTGCAGCCCTTGATCTTAGCGATTTGTCCGACGAGAGAGCCCACGGCTCCAGCGGCGCCAGTCACCACCACAGTCTCGCCTGCTTTCGGTTTGCAAATGTCTAAAAAGCCAAAGTAAGCGCTCGCGCCAGGCATGCCCACGGCACCGACTCCGAGGGAAACAGGCAAGCCATCGAGTTCAGGGAGCTTGTAGATTTGTTGAATAGGATCTGCAGCCTTTTCTGTTGGGTTTCCGATATAGTGATCCACCCAGCCCGTGTGAGAAACTACCCTGATGCCGACGGGAAACTTAAAGTTCCTAGATTCTTTGATGATGCCGACGTTGTAACTGAACTGGTCGTATGGAACGGTGTACCTGCTGTGGTAGCCTCGAAGGTACGGGTCCACGCTGATGTACTCAGTTTTGACCAGGATTTCTCCACTCTGTAATGCTGGGAGCTCATACTCTACGATCTTGTAGTCATCCCTTTTAGGAACACCCTGGAACTGCTTCGCCACAACATATTTTCTTGCTTTCACCATCTTGCTGAAGGGTTCTTCAAAAGTTTTAAAGGAAGTAGGTATTTGGTGTGACACAATGGTAGAGTTCTGGGGACAAAATTAGAAAAAAATAATTGCAATGAGGCAAACAAGAATTAGGTAATAACATCTACTACACTGGGGCACGACAGGTTAAGGAAGTAAAATATAACGCAATAACTAAGTACAATACATTATATTTTTAAAACACCAAACACCACGCGATTGTAATGCGCATGTGCACTGTGGAGATGTGTGTATGATATGTGTAAGATGTTATTTCAAAAAATTACAATGTTGAAATCTCTATAGGATAAATAAATAATCATTGAATTTTTTTTTCGTCATACATCCAAATTTACACATTGTAAACTTATTTTAGCATTAGCTAATGAAGCTCTTTCATATGATACCACACATGATACGATTTACTCACTTTGAATTTTGGGCCTACATTTTTTTGTATTTAGGTCCTATTTTTTTGTGATTCAGTTAGAAATGTACAGTTTTCAGATTTATTCCTATATGTGTACTCTAAGACAATGCTTCTTGCCAAATTTCATAATTATAGGTCAACTGGAAGTATCCTGTAGGTTTTGATTTGTGTGTGTCAAAATATGCGGTTTTTACGACATAAATGAATCTAAGTTTTTTATACGGTACCTAACTGAGAAGTTTGATTTTTTCACAACTGTGAGAGAATGTCATAAATATAGGTAAGTACGTACTTACATGGTTTAAATTTATGGTTTAAACTCGTTAACTTTACGCGTTCTTGAGATAAAGGGTCTTGACATACGGACAACAAAGTGATCTTATAAGGATTCCGTTTTTTTCCTTTTGAGGTACGGAACCCTAAAAAGGAAAATAGCAAATCTATTTCCAGAATATTACCATATTTTTTTTACTCTTCATCAAATCAATAGTAGGTACTTACATATGTTCAATATTTCAATAGTTAACATAAAGAGGCAGATAACTATAAATGAATGCTGGGTTCAATTTTCTAGATATCAAGAAGGCAATAAATAGGTACAAAATGTTAACGGTCAAAATGTTTCGGATTCTGGCTCAAGCAATCGTCTCTATCAGAATCAAAAATAAAAATATTTACTGGCGATGCAGCAAATCATACATCTTACGTGCATGGCTTGTTTACCTCTGCATATGATAAACCTAGACGTCCTTGACGATACCTACAGAAACGGTATAGTGCAAAATGTATTCACTATTTGACCCTATCTATAGGTACCTACGCATACCTACAGGAAAGACTGGGCTTTAAAAGCCGGCTGGATTACAATTAATTATACCTACTTATAAACTATATCTACAAGTATCACACAAGTACGAGTACTAATTTGAAAAGTAGATAAATCTAACATCCTAAAGAACACAATTATTAATAATTATTATTTAATAACGCTATTGCAAGACATTCGTGAAAATTAATGTAGGTAATGGTCTAAGAGCTGGTGAAGATAGACTTTCACCGATGCGATTACCAGATGAGTTAGGTATATTTTTATCAATCAGACTTGTCAACAGTGGCATCATTGCAGCCCCTGGTGAAGAGTGGCTTCCGGTGGCTCTATGCCAATAATACACGAAACTATGGATGGTTTTGAAAGATTGTCTCTAGATTGATTGTTTTTCATTTTTAACCGACTTCCAAAAAGGAGGAGGTTCTATGTTCCTCTGTATGTATTTATTTGTTTATGTTCATCGATATTATCGCCAATTGTGAACCGATTTCAAAAATTATGTTTTAGTTCGAAAGGGTATATAACTCCCGAGGTGGCCCCATTTAAATGTTATCGAAATCGGCTCAGCCGTTTTTGAAAAATCAACAATAATGTAAAATTGTATACATCGATTCGAGCGAACTAATATTCGATTTGTACACGATAGAAGCCGTTTTTTTTAGTCAGAACCTACATACGAGTAAAAAATAACAAGTAGGTATTTATATTCTTGAATATATACATATATGTTTTTTAATAATGTCATGTTTTTAATATTTTATTAACACAACTGTTTAAAAGTTACAAAAATATGGTCAAAATATGGTAGGTATGAAAATTAATAATGTACAGAAAATAAATTATCATAATATTGATATAATTATTATCATAATATTGATTTTAAACTTCAGAAAAACGTAAGCTTCTTTGCTAGATTTTCTTAGGGGACCATCTTTACAAAGACAAGCAGTGTAAAGACAATATTGCATGAGGTTTTTGCATCTAGAGAGTACCGGCAAAGATAAGTTGAACTTACCAAGTAGTCTCCAATTATATTGCCGATAAACAGTTCCAAGGAGAAGGTGCAAGTGTCTGCTCGTCTGCCTGGCCCAAAGAGATCTGACCCAGGTGCTTAATGACAGCTCAATTTAACCGTGGTATTTATTTAGTAGTTATCTAGTATGTAGAGCCATAATGGTTGATATAGTCTCCAGATATCGATTCTTATCAATAGTAAATAAATCCGTGAGTAGGTACACAATAAATGATCAACTTGATTCAGCATTTTTTAAATGATATCAGTACACGATGACATAAGTGTGGATTCACCGTGGTCGTAATGAGTACCTATCCTCATGTTAGCCCAACGCAGGGCCGGATTTAGAGGTCTGGAGGCCTCATGGCAAGAAAGGAATCGGGGCCTTTGGCCAAAAATACTTTTTGTTTACCAGATAAAAACATAATTTAGTGTAAAACCAAGTAGGACATGGGGGTCATGCAACTATCAATTCACTATCAGCTTATAGTACGTATTTGTATTGTAGTTTGTAGATATATCAGAGTGCCAAGTGGCAGTTTTGCAAATCAAATCGAATTACTTTTACGTCGCGTTGACCGAACGCGTCGAGCACACACTCGAGCACATTGACACACGCGCTTGACTTAGCCAATCACAGACGTTGCCACGCTCGTGTTCGATTGGTTTGGCGCTCGTTACATTACGGTAAAAAATACTCATACTTAGCTATTCAGTTTTCTGTACGTGACGCAAGATGGCGCTTCGCCATTTCCATAGAAATCACATCAAACGTTAACGCGATCGAGCTCGAGCGAAAAACTTCCACTTAGCCCTCAGTCCGTCTCGGCGATAGTCATGCTGCTAATAATAACTTTTTTTGTTAGAACAAAATAACTTTTGTTTTCTCTGTAATCAATAAAGAAAACTTGAAATTCCCTATTTTGTACGTGGCTAAATCGCTACTAGCGAAAAGCCAAATAGAAGAAACCTCATTCTTTTAGTCTATGGCCGGTTGCCATTGCGCGCGCATAGGAAAACTGATTTTCCCGCCATTTTGAAACACTTTTCAAAACTCGTTTTCACTGTTGAAAATATTTTTTTTGTATTATTTTATTCACAAATGTGTTGAAAAACGTCGTATGCTACACGTGTGTATTGATGATTACCGTCCTCGGCTCTCTTAAGAATCAATGGAGCCTCAGCGGTAATCACCAACATTACACACTTGTACCATAATGTAGGTACTATGAGTCCCTATATTGTACGGCACATATTTGATGACACCAAATTGTACGGGCAGGAAATCACGGCCTGTATTTCATGTCCCATGCCACCAATTATCAGGCTGTACAATACGTGTCGTACAATACTGGCCGGACATTATCACCCAGTGTAAATAATGTACAGCCCGTATTTTGCGACCCAATAATGTACAGCATGATAAATCGTATCCCGAAGAAAAAGACACGAAATATCATGCTGTTCATAATTGGGCCGCAAAATACGGGCTGTACATTATTTGCACAAAGAATATTTGCTCCTATTGGTTGATAATTGGTATGTCTGTGACTTCTGACAGTTGCACAGATTTATACTAAGCGCCACGTAAGTCGGCGGATGAGAATTGAGCAGCAGATGACACTTTGCCGTGATTCGCTAATTATTGCACATGTGTGCACAATGCCGATGACGCGTGGCGTAATGTTGAGCACGGGTGTAGGGAGCACGCGGGAGGCTTAAGGTTGGCGGGCGGGTATGCCCCGGCGTCACGTTTCTCTGGCTCCCGCGCATACCTTTAAAGTATCCTTAAGACGAGGCACCGGGCCGAGAAACACGAAAACGGCAAAAACGAGTACTTTTGAATGCGCGATGTGAGAGGATGAATGATATCGATTCAAATTTAAAAAAATGTCATAGATAAGGGAAAATCTTAATAAATTGAATGAACCGGACAAAATTTTGAAAAGTAACCGGCTTTATTAAAAAAAAATAAAACAAATTGCTCACCAAAAAAATTTTAGTAATTCGAATGCTCAGAATTATCAGCGACAACACCCCATTATTTTTTACGAATAAAATAGCCAGATCCCTTTTTTTTATTATAAACCGAGAATTTTTTTTTTTAAATTGTATATTATGAGTAATTAATTAAAAACTCAATCAAATCTCTTCGCGCCTACTCTAGTTTAGCTTTTACTCTACAGTGTTTGCTCAGAATATTTGATCAGGCACTATCTGGGCCGCCGCCGCCGTACCGGTGCGACGTTGCGACTCCGACGAGCGCATGATTCGCTCAGCGTCGGGCTGGCAACGCCGCAAAGTACGGACGGCGCGAGATGCGTGCTGTTTAGGTGGGCACACACGGTCAGTTAAACTGATCAGTTTTTCGCGTCACTCCAACTGGGAGCTCATTCAGTTAATGAAAAGGTGGGAATTGGTGGTTCCATATTTGAAGACAATGGAGCCATGATATTTCTTCGATAACTTGTGTTAAGTGTTTGAATTTTTCATGAGAAATTATTGGAACCAAAGTTGTTTGAAATTTGATTTTCCACAACTTTAATTCCTATCAACTTTTTCTAGGATCGATATTTTTTAATAAGCCGGTGATGCCATGATGTTTCTTCGATAACTTGTGTTATTTCAATTTTTCATGAGAAATTATCGGAACCCAAGTTGTTTGAAATTTGATTTCCTATAACTTTGATTCCCATCAACTTTTTCCAGGATCGATATTTTTTTTAATAAGACAGTGGTGTCATTTTGTTTCTTCTATAACTTGTGTTATTTCAGTTTTTCATGAGAAATTATCGGAACCAAAGTTGGTTGAAACTTGATTTTCCACAACTGTGATTTTTATCAACTTTTTCTAGGATCGATATTTTTTTAATAAGCCAGTGGTGCCATGATGTTTCTTCGATAACTTGTGTTATTTCAATTTTTCATGAGAAATTATCGAAGCCGAAGTTGCTTGAAATTTGATTTCCTACAACTTTGATTCCCATCAACTTTTTCCAGGATCGATATTTTTTGTTAATAAGTTAGTGGTTCCATTTTGTTTCTTCCATACTTTTGTTATTTCAATATTTCATAAGAAATTATCGGAACCAAAAATGTTTAAAATTTGATTTCCTACAACTTTAATTCTCATCAACTTTTTCTAGGATCGATATTTTTTTTAATAAGACAGTGTTCGTTTTGTTTCTTCTATAACTTGTGTTATTTCAATATTTCATGATAAATTATCGGAACCAAAAATGTTTTAAATTTGATTTCCTACAACTTTGATTCTCATCAACTTTTTATAGGATCGATATTTTTTTTAATAAGGCATTGGTGCCATTTTGCTTCTTCCATAACTTGTGTTATTTCAATTTTTGATGAGAAATTTTGGAAACCAAAAATGTTCGAAATTTGATTTCCTACAACTTTGATTCCCATCAAATTTTTCTGGGATCGATATTTTTGTTTGATAAGACGGTGGTGCCATATTGTTTACAATGGCACCACTATCATATTCGAAAAATATCGATCCTACAAAAGTTGATGTGAATTAAAGTTGTAGTAAATCAAATTCCAAACAACTTAGGTTCAGATATTTTTTTATAAAAAAAATGTAAGTACGTGAGTTACTGAAGATTCAGTTAATCATCGAAGTAGTACAAACATGCAAGCCTGCAAACCATCGCAGTACCTATCGGCAATAGTTGACTACATTAGGACCCCGCTGCAATTATTTGATGAACTGATGCGATCATTTCATCATGTGTGCTCAGCTTCTGGTAGTGGTTTATACATGGAGCCACCAATTCCCACCTTTTAATTTACTGAATGAGCCCCAATTGGAGTGACGCGAAAAACTGATCAGTTGAACTGACCGTGTATGCCCACCTTTAGCGCGGCGCGCGCGGCATTCTAGGTGGGCATACACGGTCAGTTCAACTGATCAGATTTACGCGTCACTCCAATTGTAAACAATATGGCACCACCGTCTTATCAAAAAAAATATCGATCCTAGAAAAATTTGATGGGAATCAAAGTTGTAGGAAATTAAATTTCAAACATTTTTGATTTCCAAAATTTCTCATGAAAAATTGAAATAACTCAAGTTATGGAAGAAGCAAAATGGCACCACTGCTTTATTAAAAAAATTATCGATCCTATAAAAAGTTGATGGGAATCAAAGTTGTAGGAAATCAAATTTAAAACATTTTTGGTTGCGATAATTTATCATGAAATATTGAAATAACACAAGTTATAGAAGAAACAAAACGGCACCTCTGTCTTATTAAAAAAAATATCGATCCTAGAAAAAGTTGATGAGAATCAAAGATGTGGGAAATTAAATTTTAAACATTTTTGGTTCCGATAATTTCTCATGAAAAATTGAAATAACACAAGTATGGAAGAAACAAAATGGAACCACTAAGTTGTAAAAAAAATATCGATCCTGGAAAAAGTTGATGGGAATCAAAGTTGTAGAAAATGAAATTTCAAGCAACTTTGGCTTCAATAATTTCTCATGAAAAATTGAAATAACAAGTTATGGAAGAAACAAAATGGAACCACTAACTTATTAAAAAAAATATCGATTCTGGGAAAAGTTGATGGGAATCAAAGTTGTAGGAAATCCAATTTCAAACAACTTTGGTTTCGATAATTTCTCATGAAAAATTGAAATAACACAAGTTATCGAAGAAACATCATGGCACCACCGGCTTATTAAAAAAATATAGATCCTAGAAAAAGTTGATGGGAATCAAAGTTGTAGGAAATCAAATTTAAAACATTTTTGGTTCCGATAGTTTATCATGAAATATTGAAATAACACAAGTTATAGAAGAAACAAAACGGCACCACTGTCTTATTAAAAAAAATATCGATCCTAGAAAAAGTTGATAAATCACAGTTGTGGAAAATCGAGTTTCAACCAACTTTGGTTCCGATAATTTCTCATGAAAAATTGAAATAACACAAGTTTTAGAAAAAACGAAATGGCACCACTGTCTTATTAAAAAAATATCGATCCTGGAAAAAGTTGATAGGAATCAAAGTTATAGGAAATCAAATTTCAAACAACTTAGGTTCAGATAATTACTCATGAAAAATTGAAATAACACAAGTTATCGAAGAAACATCATGGTATCACCGGCTTATTAAAAAATATCGATCCTAGAAAAAGTTGATAGGAATCAAAGTTATGGAAAATCAAATTTCTAACAACTTTGGTTCCAATAATTTCTCATGAAAAATTGAAACACTTAACACAAGTTATCGAAGAAATATCATGGCTCCACTGTCTTCAAATATGGAACCACCAATTCCCACCTTTTCATTAACTGAATGAGCTCCCAGTTGGAGTGACGCGAAAAACTGATCAGTTTAACTGACCGTGTGTGCTCACCTTTTGTTTTTGGTTATTTATTGTCTTCTAGGTACTCTGTGCGACGACAACCGAGTAATTTACTTCAGAATTATTTTCAAAATTATAAGTTAGACTTTAGTGTACTATATTATATTGTAGCTTTAGAACATTATTATAGTAGGTAGTAAGTTAGGTAGTATTTTTATTTGGTAGTGTGTAAATAGTAGTGAACAAGTGTGCATAGAAAATGGGGAGGAAAAATAAGCGGAAAGAATTGTTTTTACAAAAACGAAAAAGAAAACCTAAAAAAAATGACGGAATGTTTGGGTAAGTCGAATTACATAGGTATATAATAAACTTGCAATAAATAGTTGCACTCTAATGCCCTAATAATAAAGTCTATATTTGGCAAATACACATTCGTCTACAGATTATGGATTATCACATTCTTACTACCTAGGTACTTCAATTTTTCTGCATTTACCTATATTTACAATTTTTTTAGGTCAAAAAAACGGAAACTGCAACCTGACGATTGTCAATCCACATCCTCAACAGGGCCAGTAGATAGAGAGTGAGTCCATGCCAAGTACCTATCTATCATGTCAGCAATCAATTTAAAGTATCTAATAATAATACTCCGTCTATTCTTTATTTTCAAGTGTGTACCTACTAAGATTTGTCTGTACGAACTAACCATACTGTAGGAAACAAATATCAGAACAAAAAGCTATGGAGTCGTCTCTTGATATTTTAGAAACCTATCTAAAATAATGATATTTATTAGGTGATGTTCTATCACCTAAATAATTGTGTTAGCTTTAACTTTTTAATAATTGTATAATTACATCTTATTTTGTAGCCACCCAGAAATATCACCAACATACGCAGAGTTACACAACGTGTTGCCGACATCTGGGGATTCAGAGGAAACGGTAAATTTAAACACTTTTTTTAAATTATCACGGTTATAGTATTGTCTTTTACCGACTTCGAAAAAGAGGAAGTTGTCGATAGGGTTATTATTTTTTCTTCTTTTAAATAAACGAAATTAAAATTATTCTCCCTGCTTTATCACAAAGATTTTCCAGGTATTTAGTGAGTAGTTAGTACCTATACCTCCGCCACTGTACTCCATTTTGTACATGTCTAATTCCTTTAATAGTAATGTAAGTAATTTAATTTCAGTTAAAAGAACCAAATCCTGAATATGAAGAGTTACAAAATGTGTTGCCCACATCAGAGGATTCGGTGGAAACGGTAAACTTAAGTACCTTTTCAAACTATCGCGATTATTGTTTTGTCTTTTTATTGACTTCAAAAAAGAGGATGTTGTCGATTTGGTTATATTTTGAAAATGTCGTTTTTTACTTCGTCTGCAAGTTGAACTTGTGTAATTTGGTTTCAGTTAAAGGAACAAAACCCTGAAAATGAAGATATTCCATACATATTCGAAAGTACCTCTGAAACTACAGTAAGGATTTTGTTATAGCTAAGGCATGTTTACATAATAAGAAATTCAAACTTAATAAATACTAAAATATGTGCTTAAATTTCAGATTCATACAGAAATACCCGACTTGGGGCATCGAGTAATAGATGTTAATCATTTTACATCACAACTAATACAACTCTCTCAACATGAATCTCTGTTTGACTGCGGATTAGCCTCAATGAAATTAGTTTCTGAACATCGAATTGGATTACAATCGGAATTTACATTTGTCTGCTCTATGTGTAATTATGTGGTCACGCGCAACTGAAGCAGTTTTCCGCAGCAGTAGGATTACCCATTATGTCTGAACACACTTACAATAAAATGCAGGACGATGTTTGTGACGATTGGGAAGAAACTGCCTGGGAGGAAATGAAAATAGCCGGAGAAAAAGAGAAAGAAGCAGCTGTTATTGAAGGCAGGGTTACAAAAGATGGCATTCCCATGATTGATGTCATTGTAGATGGGTGTTGGAGCAAACGCTCATACAGAACAAACTATGCTGCATTATCGGGTGCTGCAGCCATAATTGGCAGACGTTTTGGCCAAGTTTTGTACATGTGTGTCAAAAATAAGTATTTTTGTATTTGTGCCCGAGCTCAAAACAAAAAAGAAAGTCCCAAAGAACATGTCTGTTATAAAAACTTTGAAGGGGCTTCTACTGCTATGGAATCCCAAATAATAACTGAGGGGTTTAAACAATCCATTGAAATGCACGGTATAATATACGCGCGACTTATTGCTGATGGCGACAGTAGCACCTATGCCAAAATAATAAATGCAAAATAATTTTTTTTAATTGTTGATTAAGGACAAGGCGACTCCATGATTATCTATGCTCTAGGCAAATTGAAATGACGCGTGCCGCCGCCGCGCCGTTAGCAGCGCCACGTACGCTAGCCCAGCGTTGCCGTCCGCCGCTCTGGCGTGATCCTGTCAAGTGAGACCGCGTAAAATTTTGTCCGAGTGAAGGGGCGCGGTACTCGATTTTGAAACTATAGTTTATCAATGCGTCACCTTAACTCGTAATAAGGACAGGTTATTTCTGGCGCTTCGCCGGCCGCTGCCGCGGCACGCTCGCTTCGCTCGCTCGGTTCGCGCATTAACCGACTTCCAAAAAGGAGGAGGTTCTATTACTATTACGCGCTAGTCACACGTACCGGGCTCCAAACTCTTGAGTGCCCAAGGGCCTCAGCATAGTTAAAGACGCCTTGATGATACAACAGAATTGGTATCAGGCTATCAGAGTAGGTATTTCTATCAATTTACTATCAGCGAATAGTACGTATTTGTAGTTTGTAGGTATATCAGACCGTCCCGGCGATAGGTAAGCACTTATTTACATGGCATGAGTTAAGTGATATTTTAGATACGCGCTTCAGTAATGTGTAGCTAAAAATCATGCGCTCTAATCTAATTTTTATTTAGAATTAGGTAACAAAAAAAGTAAAATTTTTCAGGCGTTACCATTTTAACCGACTTCGAAAAGAGAGGTTCTCAATTTGACAGTATGTTTTTTTTTGTATGTATGTTACGCGATTACTTCGCCAACTATGATTTTGATGATTTGTTTTTTGTTTGCTAGACAATACCTACTTCAGAGGTGGTCCCATTAAAATTTTATTGAAATCAGCTATTTTCCGTTTTTGAAAAAGGTAAAAATCTAAATGTAATGTAAAAATTACTACATTAGTACAGGAAACAAGGACGTTTTTTTTGTCAACTTTGCACTAAATTTCCCATCCAAATTTTTTTGATAAGGTTTAGGATCACTTTCTGAGCATAAAATCAAAGATGCTGACAGATCCAGGTGGAGCTTCAAGCGCCATCTTGAAAAAACGTTTTTGGCCGATATCTCGAAAACTATGCACTTAAGAGCAAAAGTCATTATGATCATTATTGTAAAGAGTAAAATTTCGCATCTTTTGCTTTCAGTAAACTTTTTTGTGAAACTTACTTTTACGATTTCATGGTGCATTTATTGAAATTTTATTAAATTGGCCATAAATCGTAAACGGTAAGTTTTACAAAAAAGTATAATACTGGGAACAAAATATACTAAAATTTATTTTCTACAATCATGGCCTCCGTGACTTTTGCCCTAAAGTGCATAGTTTCCGTGATATCGGCCAAAAATGTTTTTTCAAGATGGCGCTTGAAGCTCCACCTGAATCTGTCAACATTTTGTGTTTTTATCAGTGGTTTTTATGCTCAGTAAGCTTAGATTATCAGTAAGTGATCAAAAAATTGGATCGGAAATTTAGTGCAAAGTCAAATTCTTTTTTTCCTGTAGGTACATTGATGATACATTGATCCGTGCGAACTATTCGAATTCTGTACACGATTGACGTCGGATAAATGTCATTTGCGAAAAATAATTATTATAAACTGCTTGGTTCGCCGAGCGTTAATATAATTCCCTGTTGATTTCAGCCAAATGCCGCTTGGGCTTTTGTAGTTGAGATTTCCACTTTAAACCCCAGAGCAATTCGTCGAAGTCGTGAGCCGAACCCTACAGGGTTTTTAAGTAGATAAACTGTGCAACGTGCCTCTACAAATCCCCGAACAGGTAATCGAATTAAGCAGGGTATTGTGTCCCTCATATCGCTTTAATACCCAGAGCGTTTCAGTCTACGTCCCTCCATTTTCATCTCTTTTAAACGATAGAAAGAATTACAACCACTGGTTAGTTACGTTCATCAGAAGCAAGTGCAAAACTAAATAAAAAATAAGTTCAGCCAACATCGATTGCAAGAAGAATTCAAAGAGGTATTAAAGGAAGAAACAAAATTCAGTCTGGACGTCCGTCTCATCATAATATACTAAATTAGGCACCGGTTAATATACTTTCTATTTCCGGTCGGCGAAACCAGAAGTGAATAGCTTTTGTAGATTAGGTGTAAAACCAAAAAATAGGTTAGGTTATATTAGAACATGACAAACAACGCACGAGCCGAGCGAACGAAGCGAGCGTGCCGCGGCAGCGGCCGGCGAAGTGCCAGAAGTGAATCACCTTTATAGATTAGCCTTTATACAAAAGCCGTCGTAGGAAAAACGCATTTCCATGTAATAAATTAATAAATTTCAAATATTTATAACTTTAGGTAGGTATATTTTACTGAATCATAAAAAAAGAATTAGACTTTAACACTCTTGTCAAGTGTAAGTAATTAAGTAAAGATGATTTTTCAAATAATTAACTTCGTTTTGATGCGAATCCTAAAGGTTTTCTTTAATCTTTCAAACCGACCTCTATCCAACTTAGCAGGGAATTGTAGTGATTAATGTTACTACAATACCCAGTTAGCAACTCGGCCATATCGCTCTGGGGTTTAATGTGCAAATCTCAACTACAAAAGCCACAGCGTTACTTGGATGAAATTCACGGGGATGTGTAATGACGCGTTCGCCGAAACAATTTTCAATAATTATATTTAGCAAAAAAATAGCATGACCGACTTCACCCGTGTACAGAATTCGCGAATATTTCGCACGGATCGATGTAGCATTTTTCACATTATTGTTGATTTATCAAAACTGGCTCAGCCGATTTCGATAACATTTAAACGGGACCAATTTCGAAGTATACTCTTTGCAAAAAAACAAGAATTATTAAAATCTGACAACTATGAAAAAAGTTATGCGTGGTTATACATAAAATAACATACGCATTCCTCCGGTGGTTCGTCGGTGAAAAATAATGTTTCACCGATACCATGGTTCACGAATTGTATATACATCTAGCGTCGAGAAAAAAATATCATAATTATAAAATTACGCTTTTATTACCAAAATCTGGGATTGTGATAGGATGTACAAACTATAATCTAAAACTATTTATTTCTTTTTACGATTACGTAGTAGGTAGGTACCTATACACCGTGCGATTTCACTTCACAAGAATTCAAGATGCGTACCTACCTATTGCGTCACGAAAAAAGCACATAAGCGGATAGCATACCACCACGACATAATTTTATCAACGAGTCAAAACGAGACAAAGCTATAGTGAGATATACCTATATCTGACACATTTTGTCACGTTGAAAAAATGATGTCGTGGTGCCTATGCTAACCACTCGAATCTAAAGGTGAGCATACACGGTCAGTAAAACAGATCAGTTTTTCGCATCACTCCAATTGGGAGCTCATTCAGTTAATTAAAAGGTAGAAATTGGTTGTTCATGATTTGAACCACTTGGCTACAGGTATGAAGCCTTGAAGCTGGGCAAACACGATGCGATGATCGCGTCTGTTCATCAGATCAGTCCAGCAGGGGTCCTAATGTAGTAAACCGTCGCCGGTAGGTACTGCGATGGTTCGCTTGTTAGGACCACCTCGATGATAAACTGAATCTTCAGTAACTCGTGTAATTTCAATTTTACACAGGAAATGGTCACCACCAAAATTGTTTAAAATTTGATTTCCCACATTTTTGTATCCCATATTTTTTGTAGGATTTTTTTTAATAAGATAGGTGTACCATTTTGTTTCTTCAATAACTTTTGCTACTTCAATCTTTCATGAGAAATCATCGGAATCAAAGTTGTTTGAAATTGGATTTCCTACAACTTTGATTCCCGTAAACTTTTACTAGGATTGATATTTTTTGAATAAGATAAGTGTGCCATTTTGTTTCTTCAATAGTTTGTGTTACTTAAATTTTTCATGACAAATTATCGGAACTAAAGTTGTTTGAAATTTAATTTCCTACAACTTTGATTCCCATAAACTTTTAGTAGGATCGATATTTTTCGAATAAAATAGGGGTGTCATTTTATTTCTTCAATAACTACCTACCGGCAATGGTTAACTACGAGTATATTTGACCCACGCTGGGCCAATCTGATGAACTGGTGAGATCATCGCGTCGTGTGTGCCCAGTTTCAGGAAGTTAATCAAATATGGAACTATCAACTCCTACCTTTTAAGTAACTCCCAGTTGGAGTGATGCGAAAATGACCGTATATGCTCACCTTAACAACACATTATATTTATTTAATAACACTGGCAGATTATGTTACAATAAAGTAAGTACCTACCTATCAATATAACTAATAATTTATTAACGCGGTAAGGAGACTATACTTTTTACAATAAAAACTATTTTAAATCTTCTCTTTCTTTATTTAATAATCACGTTTACACTTTGACATTACAAACTAAGTTTAATTAAAATTTTACGTTAAATAGTCGAAACCAAATTCAATCTTAAATATTCCAATAAAACAACTCAGAATTGTACGGACTTTACATTCACTTCATTTATAGATGACGACACGACCAAACGATACTTCTCAAGATATCGTTAACAAAAATAAAATATCGTTAGCAAAAATGTACTGTTAACGACTCTTTTGGTGATAGCAATTTCACTATTATCTTTACCTGGTTGTGATTGGAAATGGCATGTTATCTCATTCGAACCATTTTTTACACTTTCTGTGCTCGCTTCGCTATTGGCCTTCGTCAATCACAATCAGAATGTTATAGAAAGTAGGTCTTCTATTTTATTGTGACGTGATCAATTCTCACCAATAAGGAAGTTTCCCGTTTTCTAGTTTTATTTTTATTAAATTACACTAAGTCTGCAATAAATTATGGTGTTTTTATTTTTCAATTATCTTCAAAAATGACGGAGTTATGAATTTTTAAACATGACCGCACAAAATCAAAAAACCTCGCGACGGATTTACGCGTGTGACGTCATCCGGCTCCAGAGCCGCGCCGTGGTTTAGGCGGGAGTAAGGAAAAAAGTAAATAAAGTGCTTTATTCTATGCCGGGTATTTTTCTAAGCCACGAATACGTTCTAGAATATCATTGTGCTTATCTTTATGTTATGATCAACATTTACTATGGGACTAACCCCACAATATAACGAATAAAAAGTCAGCATTCCCATAATTTTGTCGTGAGTAAATGAACTTTATATTTATATGGAACAAGACTTGGTGTATGTGTCTAGTGTACTGCGGTTTTTACATCTGTAACTATTAACTAGTAGCTCTCCAAACAGTAGACCTCGCAAGTATACATTTTCTTGTAATAAGTTCTCAAAAATGCACAACTTTCACAGGTAAATATATTCTTAATCATAAAAATGGTAAGGATCTTTACTAAGATATTATAGTAAATTATGCCCAAATTTTACTGTGGGACTAAGTAAGTAAGTTTGAATAGGCCGGGTGGCTAGCCCTGGTGTCAGAGTTTGGCACTGATCCCCTATACAGGGTTAGCTAGCTAGAACTGGTGAAGCGTAATATATTTTGTTCTAATAAAATACTTTAGATAATTTTTTTCAAGGCTTTTATTTTCTAGTTCCAATAAGTTGTCAAGTGCGTGTCGAGACATGCGTATGATAGGCTTCCGTAGACGTGACGATGATTATGATGATGATAAAAACCAATTTTTAAGGTGGTTGATTACTAGGAAATCGTAATTTAGTATGAATTCTTGGTTGCCTGGAAGAATTCGCTTAAAGCAATCAGGCCACCATTTAGAAACCTATTAATTGTATTGTTTTGTCCCTGTAATTTTTTTTTATGTTATGTGGTTTTCTAATAAAGTGTTATTGTTTGTTTGTTTGTATGAAATATACATGTGAGGTCGATGACCTCTAATGTTTAAAAATTTCAATTTTTTTCTTTATAGCTCAAAAATTTATGATTCCACAGTGCTCAAAATAATTTTCAGGGAAAGTTTTTAATATGGTCTGTAAAGGGCGTCCGTTCGTTACACGGACATAGCGAAGTTTTAAGGGTTCCTCGTTTTACTACGAAACCCTAAAAATGACTGAACAAAGTGACAGCTGTCATATTCTAGAATCCATACTAGGATGACATGTCAGGTCTCAAAGTGACAGCTGTCAAACTTAAATGCAGTTTATTTCTGTAACTAACAATTTTAGACCATTGCTATCTTCACAAAAGTGATAGAACTCAACAAGATATATATTTATGGATTTATTTATCTATATCTATATTTTGGATGGCAGCTCTTTAAAGTAATTTATCTCCGTAACTGTTGTTTCTAGACCGTTACTTTAGGCACAAAATTGATAGAGCCCAACGAGATTTACATTTCGGATGACATCTGTCATGCCACTCTAGTATGAATTCCATATAATGGCAGCTGTCACTTTGACGTCTGTTATTTTCGGAACTAAAGAATAAGTCCTGAAAAACCTAATACCGACAATAACTTTATAAGAACACATATTAGGCTGAGAAGTTTTTGATAACCCAATACAGGGGATTAGTCTCATATTAAAAGTTGGTCATAATATACAATGATATTTTAGGACAGAATATTGTTATTATGAATATATTTGCCTGTGCAAGTTGTGCATTTTTGAAAACTGATTACCAGAAAATGTTCACCAAAATGTATACTTGTGAGGTCTACTATTTGGAAAACTACTAGTCAATTTATACAGATGTAATAACCGCAAAACAGTAGGTACACACGCCAAGTCTTGTTCCATTTAGATATATAGTTCATTTACTCACGACAAAATTATGGGAATGCTGACTTTTTATTCGTTATATTGGGGGGTTAGTCCCATAGTAAATGTTGATCATAACATAAAGATAAGTTCAATGATATTCTAGAACGTATTCGTGGCTTAGAAAAATACCCGGCATAGAATGAAGCACTTTATTTCCTTTTTTCCTTACTCCCGCCTAACCCACGGCGCGGCTCTGGAGCCGGATGACGTCACACGCGTAAATCCGTCGCGAGGTTTTTTGATTTCGTGCGGTCATGTTTAGACATCCATAACTCCGTCATTTATTAAGATATTCGAGTAATTTTTTCACTGTATCTAATATAATTCTAACGTCTTTAAATGTATATAATTATTTTTAGTTTTTATGATAAAGGAAACTTCCCTATTGTATGTCATCTAAAGCTGGCTTCTCACGGCGAGAGATATCACAAGTCGCGCCGCGCCAGCTCGCGCCTACACGCCGTGTGAAAGTAATAGCTCGAGGCGACGCGGGCTAGCGCGAGCAAGCGCGTCCGATATACCGACCGAAGTCGGTATCTTCAAAGGCGCGGGCCGGCGCGGCGCGAACGCACTCGTGGTGACTTGAGTGCGCGCGGGGTGGCGCGGGGCTCGGAATGACGCGAAGCATTGGTAGTGATTGATCGTTCATTTCTTTTCGTGCCAACGTGAAAGATACTCTTGCGTATTTAATTATAGAGAGGACTAATGAAACGATTTCTGAATTTTTAGTTTTATATGAAAACGAACCAGCTTTATGGAATTCCAAAAGTTCGGAACACCTCGGACTGTAGTGTCGACCTGGCCGCAGCGTACACAATGCGCGTTGCGCCGACGCGCGCCGTGCCGCGCTCGTGAGAACGGGTCGCGCGGACTCGCTTGTTGGCGCGTGCTCGCTCGTACAAATCGGCTTGGTGAGGCGCGACTTGTGATATCTCGCGGCGTGAGAAGCCAGCTTAACACCACGGTTACAATATTTTTAAGGTGTTTGCCCACTAAAACATAGTACCATACCATGGCCGTGCTGGGAGCGTATCAGACAAAAAAGTATTATTAGTAATCAAAAGTATGAGACTTTGCCCACTAGACCGTTCCATCACCGACCAGCAGCGTCGCGTGCCAGGCACGGAGCGTTTCGGCAAAATATTTTGACGACTACCTACTTGATGTACGTTGATGATACTATGTAGTGGGCATAGTATATCATTTCGTATTGTTTTTTGTACCTATAATGATCACGTTCTAGTGGAGTAAACACCTTTAGGTAAACTTTACAATTTTTATGTCGCTAACGATTCCCTAGTCGTTTACAATTTTGAAGTCGTTAACAATTTTAAGTCGTTAACAAATATTTGAGTCGTTGGCTAATCTTATCTGTTTTCCTTGAGGGTATCGTTTGCGTCGTTAACGATAACTAATTCACGTATCACTAGTTTCTGGTTTTTCCGTGGCAGGGGCGGGTCTTTTAGCTGAAGAGTCAGGTTCGTCGCTGGCCTTCCGTTTTCTCTTGATGAGGTGCGAGATATCAGAGGCAGCTGGCTTGGTACTGCTGGATTGCGATGATGAGAAAGCTGTGGAAGAGCTGGCTCCACTGGACGAGCCCTCGCCGTTCAATGGACATAGGCTTTCTCGGACGCGCTTGATTGTCTAAAACAATATTTGTACTAAGATTTCGATATTGGATTTTTTTTAATACTGCGTGGTTCCCTGGACTACAGATATACAGGGTTATCTATTTACCCTGAACTAAGCTAAAAGGGGAGAATAAGACCATCGCTACGAACCACTTTTAAATTTATATATCTGTTTAAAGCAACGAACTGAATATAACCTACCTACCTCCCTAAATCTGTGCCAGTGTTGCCATTGCTACGGCAATAGACATGATGACTAAAAAATATTATTAATCCGTCAGATAGATTATTAAAAGTGGGACAAGTGCGAGGCAGGCTCGCACACCGAGGGTTCCGTACAAATCCAGAAAATTTCACAATAATGAGAAGTACGTTGTTAAAATATCTATACTATAATCATCGACAAAAAAGTTTATTTTTCTCGTCATACATCGAAAATTACACATCGTCAAAATAATTGAAAACCTGTTTTAGCATGTGCAAACGAAGCTCTTTTATATAATACCTTACATGATACAGAATATGAATACATTTTTTCTGTATTATAACCTTAAATGGGAACCTTGATGTGTGCATATGCTAACGGTGCGTTCGTGTTGGGCTCGATGGCGTTTTTGGCATTTGCAAAATTAGCGTTAATGTAAACGTGGTTTGGTAATTTTGCCCATTAAGTCAATAATGCAACTTTTGCTCACTGCCCAAAACGAACGCTAAACGTGAAACTCTTTACGTCAGAAAACGATCACAAATAACCCACCTCCACAGGCGGGTCAAAAGTGGCAGTTAACGATGGCATTTTTAACTGGTAATATTTTTGAGCTATCCGAACGAAAACAGTTAAAAATGCCACTTTTGTTCACACACTCTCAAAACGAACGCTGAATGTGATCGTTGTTGACGTTTTTAACTGTTAATTTTGTCATCAGCATGCTGAGTGTGAGTTTTGTCGTAAACATGACGCGCTCTTCGGCGAGCGCGTAAGCATGTAATTTGTATGAAGAAATGTACAGCGCCACTAGCGGCGCGTTTTTGAAACACAACAAGGTCATACAAATTACATGCTTACGCGCTCGCCGAAGAGCGCGTCATGTTAACGACAAAACTCACACTCAGCATACAGTAGGCTGCCCGAACGCACTTTAATAACACCTTGCATGGAACATGTGGTATCAATTCATGTATCATAATATCTATGATTTGTGTTACAAGAATGATAATTTACAGAATGATAAATATCATTCTGACAACAGAGTGACGTCAGTAGCATCCATGATGATAAAAATATGATAACAATGATACGCAAAAATGCCCACGTGTGTAAATTTAAAATATTACAGAATCATTTAAGTGCATCACGTCAGCGACGTATTTAGTAGTTTCAGGCATGTTTCAGCAGATCTGCAGATGATTTTATTTGCCTTATCAACGATATTCAGTGGTAATGATCAGACAGCAACGGATGAGTATTATGTCGATATTCTACTGAATGATAATACTAATTAATTTTACGTATGAGGATGCTGCGTCCTAACAGTGGACTTTAACATTTGCATTAGTACCTATGCTTAATCTGAACGCGCACCAGTTCGCGCCACAGTAACCGCACGCACCACAAATTTCATCAATACATGGTTATCTGCTTGCCCTCTACTCAAACAAAAAGGGGTGATTTAAACCATCGTTATGAACTTTTATCATGGGGCGGATATATGCTGGGTTATTAAAACCCGGAATTAGAGAAAAAAAATCAGCTGTGCCATACAAAATTGCTACTCAGAATCGAAAAAATGTCTGAAACAACAGATTTTTTTCTCGAATTATGAGTTGACCTCATAGTAAAAGTTGTTCAGAATGATGGTCTGTATTACCTCCTTTCGGCTTAGTTCACCAGTTCTGGATAACCATGTATATAAAGTTGTATACAATGTCGCACAATTTTCCGTGCCCGCAGACCTGTCAAATGTTACCTAAAGACGTTTGAGATAACCGCTGCGTACGGTTCTTGCGGCACAAATAGGTTAGCGTTCAGCCTAAGAGAGATGCCAGACGGGCGGTGTCGCCGCGACATTGCACCGCGGCGTCACCGCCGCTGCACCGCCGCGGTGCAGCGACGGAGCTGAGCGTCGTCGCGGCGACACCGCGGCGCCCAGTGTTGCCTTAGACACTGATGACATCTAGACAGTTAGCGGAAAAAAAGGTTTTAGGGATAACCGTTCAACCTTAAGCTGAAGATAAAGAAAATCTCTCAAATACATTCTGATTTTGTGTGAGCCAACCGCGAAATCGGATCGTGTGTAGCGTCAGCGGTCCAACTTTGTCCTCGCTAACTCTTTCTAATATTATAAATCAGAAAGTGTATTTTTTGTTTTTCGTTTGATCACAGATATACGAGTACTAGAGGAATAATGTGATTTTTCACGAGTGTCACAGTAACAGCTGTTCAAGTGACAGCTGTCAATTTTCAAAGTGATTTATCTTTGTCATTATCGATTCTACACTACTGCTGTCTTCACAAAAGTGATAGAACTCAATGAGATCTACATTTCAGATGACAGCTGTCAAACTTCAACGTGATTTATCTCGGTTATTATCGATTCTAGACTACTGCTGTCTTCACATAAGTGATAGAGGTCAACGAAATCTACATTTTGGATGGCAGCTGTCAAACTTCAAAGTGATCCGTAATTTAGATCTCGTCGAGCTTTATTACTTTTGTGAAGAGAGCAGTAGTCTATAATCAATTATTACCGAGATAAATCACTTTTAAGTTTGACAGCTGTCATCCGAAATATAGATCTCGTCGAGCTCTATTATTTTTGTGAAGAAAGCAGTAGTCTAGAATCAATAATAACCGAGATAAATCACTTTTACGTTTGACAGCTGTTATCTGAAATGTAGATCTCGTTAAGCTCTATCACTTTCGTGAAGTCATCAATGGTCTAGAATCAATAATAACCGAGATAAATCACTTTTAAGTTTGACAGCTGTCATCCAGAATGTAGATCTCGTCAAATTCTATCACTTTTGTGAATACAGCGGTAGTCTATAATCGATAATTACCGAGATAAATCACTTTTAAGTCTGACAGCTGTCATCCGAAATGTAGATTTCGTCGAGCTCTATTACTTTTGTGAAGAGAGCAGTAGTCTAGAATCAATAGTAACTGAGATAAATCACTTTTAAGTTTGACAGCTGTCATCCGAAATATAGATCTCTTCGAGCTCTATTATTTTTGTGAAGAGAGCAGTAGTCTATAATCAATAATAACCGAGATAAATCACTTTTACGTTTGACAGCTGTCATCCAGAATGTAGATCTCGTCAAATTCTATCACTTTTGTGAATACAGCCATAGTCTATAATCGATAATTACCGAGATAAATCACTTTTAAGTTTGACAGCTGTCATCCGAAATGTAGATCTCGTTGAGCTTTATTACTTTTGTGAAGAGAGCAGTAGTCTAGAATTGATAATAACCGAGATAAATCACTTTGAAGTTTGACAGCTGTCATCCGAAATGTAGATCTCGTCGAGCTCTATTACTTTTGTGAAGAGAGCAGAAGTCTTGAATCGATAATAACCGAGATAAATCACTTTTAAGTTTGACAGCTGTCATCTGAAATGTAGATCTCGTTGAGCTCTATTACTTTCACCGAGATAAATCACTTTAAGTTTGACAGCTGTCATCCGAAATGTAGATCTTGTCGAGCGTTGCGAATAACCTTGAAGAATGGTTCAGGGCGAACGGATTGGCGTTGAACAGGGAAAAAACCTGTTTTTTGAGTTTCAACCTCATTGGTAAGCCTACAAAGTCCTACTCGGTGGTGATCAGTAGCACCACCCTCCAACAAGTAAAAAACACAAAACTGTTAGGCTTTCATATTGATGGTGCGCTGACGTGGGAGACGCACATAAACGAGCTGTGCGGGAAGCTGGGCCGCTCGTGCTTCGCTCTCCGGCGGCTCGCGAGCACCGCCTCTCGCGAAGTCGTGCGCTCCTGTTTCTTCGCCACCGTCCATAGTAGCGTCACCTATGGGTTGGAGTTGTGGGGTCGTGCTGCCGATTTCAAAAGAGTCTTTGTAATGCAAAAGCGTGCCGTTCGTGCCATATTCGGCGTACGCGACGACGTTTCTTGCGTCGAGCTCTTCAGAGAGCTCCGCATTTTGCCTCTACCGTGCGAGCTTATTTTCCAGATTGCCCTGTTCACACGTTATAATTTAAATATATTTGAAAAACGAGGTGAATACACGATGCTTAACTTGAGGAGCAACCGTAAAAAGAACCTATTGGCAACGCCGAGCCACAGGCTACTCAGGTCAGAGAAGTCGGTTTATGTTTGTGGGAAGGCCCACAAACCTTTAACCGACTGCCAACTCCCGTGCGCGACGCATGTTCCGTTGCTGTATTCAAAAGTAAATTGAAATCATGGCTACTCAGTCACTTATTTTATGACATTACAGAATTTATGAAACTACCGGAGGTAGTAAATTTGTAATTGATTTTATTTTATTTTCTGCTGTATTTAGAAATTGTAATTATACTGTGATAACAATATTTTGTATAACACACATTTATTTAATTGTATTGGTATTATAATGACATTATTATATTATCAAAATTGTAAACCGATTTGACGTGTAACTTGGCGTTATAAATAAAGAATTTGTATTTGTATATTTGCTCTGTCACTTTTGTGAAGAGAACAGTAGTCTAGAATCGATAATTACCGAGATAAATCGCTTTTACGTTTGAGAGCTGTGATCTGAAATGTAGATCTCGTTGAGCTCTATCACTTTTGTGAAGACATCAATGGTCTAGAATCAATAATACACCGAGATAAATCACTTTGAAGTTTGACAGCTATCATCCGAAATGTAGATCTTGTTGAGCTCTATCACTTTTGTGAAGACAACAGTAGTCTAGAATCGATAATAACCGATATAAATCACGTTGAAGTTTGACAACTGTCATCCGAAATGTAGATCGCGTTGAGCTCTATCACTTTTGTGAAGACAAATGTAGTCTAGAATTGATAATGACCGAGATAAATCACTTTGAAGTTTGACAGCTGTCACTTAGACAGCTGCTACTATGACATTCGTCGTGATAAATTACACGATCCGATTTCTAACGTGTACGAGGGATTTTTCTCATGTTTAGTTTAAGATTGAACTGTTGTTGTCAAAACCTTTTTTTCTCGCTAAATATTCATAGAATACTCAAATACTCTAGATTTAATGTCTAAAACGCTACCGGCAACACTGGTCGCCGCGGCGCCGCCGCAACATCGTGTCGCGGCGGCAACGCCCGGCACAGACATGCCACACGGGCGGTGTCGCCGCGACATCGCACCGCGGCGACCAGTGTTGCCGGTAGCGATTTAGATATTAAATCTAGAGTATTCGAGTATTCTATGAATATTTAGTCGGTTAAAAATAAACAAAAAAACCGACTGCGAAACGTATTCTGCGAGTTCATTCTTCATTCGAGTTCGTTCTGCCACCACCTCGGGCACAGGGACACAATGGTCCAGGGCATACATACAAATATACGATACGGATTTTTCACGGAACCCCAAAAATATATCGAAAAAATACACATACATTTCACACCTCTAAATCTTCTTAGAAAAAAATGGTTCAAAATATGTCTACAAAATTTGGGTAAAATTCAATTTTAAAGCTGGCAACTAATGACACAGATAACACAGTAGTATGTTCTGCGATTTTTCTATCACTAATTCTCTCTAATTAAACAAGATATTAGTTGTTTGAAATGTACTTACCAGTGATTTCAGGTGTTTTCAAACGTCTCTTGTAGTTGCGGCACAGATTTATAGCACAGTACGCCATATTTTCGCCGCAAAACAGAGAATAATAATACGTGTTATCCGCGCGGTGTCTGTGGCGTCACTGATGGGTTAGCGTGTAGCAGTTACATGCTATTTTTTGGGCGCTTTTGGTGCGTTACTATATATCTAGACAAGTAAATAATCAAAGCAGACAGCCTACAGCTCAAACCGCTAAAGATAAAACGTTGAAATTTGGAATAAAGTACATTGTACGACGTAATGGAGCACTAAGGACGAAAATTTTGAAAAATCGACCTCTAACGGGGTAAAACCGGCCCTTTTCGTTTATGTGTAACTTTTTATTCCCTGTACCGATTGACTTGAAACTTTGTATACATGCTTTTCAAACAAAATAAAAGTTACGTTTTTTTCCTGTTTTTCTGAATTTTCCTCATATAAGGGGTCAAATAAGATCCCTAAGTTGGTGAAAAAAGTGTCAATTACATCCAACCAGCTGAACGGTTATGGTTGAAATCTGGTATGATGAAAGTACACAGCATGCTTCAATACAGGAACTAATAGTATCCAGGAAAATCTAAAGGGTTCCTTAGGGATGGCAAAAATTAATCAGTTTAGGCTACAACCCAAACCGCTGAAGATATAAACTTTAAATTTGGAATATATGTACATCATACGACATTATGAAGCACTAAGGATGAAAAACGTACCCAACTCTAACTTACGGGGTAAAACGGGCCCTTTTTGTTTGGATGTAACTTTTTATTCCCTGTACCGATTAACATGAAACTTTGTATAGATGGTTTTGAGACTAAATAAAATAATTATATGGTTGATACTGATTTTCTGAATTTTTCTTAAAAAAAACCTTAAGGGGTCAGATACATCCCAAAACTTGAATGCGTTCTTTTAATAATGTAGTATCTAGAATAGGATTAAGATAATGATTTATTATTAAATGGGGCAAAATGGGTCTCTGATATTTTACGATTTTTTTATATTGTGAGCCAATAGTCTTAAATTTAGGGTACATACGGGTCAATATACGTATTTTATAATGGGATCAACTCTGAAAAGCAAAAATTACCTACCTATTCCATACATTTTGTCGCGGGTCGATGAACTTTTTGTGTTGAACAGGTGATTTTAATTACGTGATTTTGGGGTTGGTACCATACTGTACTGTACTGTACTGTACTGTATCAGCCTTTTAATAGCCACTGCAGGACGTAAGCTTACCCACGAAGGGTGATTGGGCCATATCCATCACGCTGGCCCAGTGCAGGTTGGTGGATTCACATACGCCATCGAATTGCTTCTACGGACGTATGCAGGTTGCCTCACGATATTTTCCTTCACCGAAAAGCCAGTGGTGTGAAATTCCGTACATAAATTCCAACGAACTCATTGGTACGGGACCGGGATTTGAACCCTCGAGCTCACGACTGTGAGCCGTGGTGGCTTCAACTAGCCGTGGTAGTTGGTACCATAGTAAAAGTTAGTCAAATTATGAGTGTAATAGCATCCTAGAAGATGCCTGTCGTCTAGATATACACTATGTGTTTCTCAAATAAAATACTATTTCCCACCGCCTTACTTTTTCCTACCACTTTTATGCAGATGATCTCCAAATTTATACACAAGCCCATCTTGATGACTTTAACAGTGCCATTACTACAATGAACGCTGACCTTGGCCGAGTCCTTGAGTGGAGCGACTCTCATGGCCTAAAAGTCAATCCTGCTAAGTCACAGGTCATAATAATTGGCAGCTCGTACAAGATTTCGAGAATTGAATGGGCTACACTTCCTAGTGTATAATATTTAATGGTGTTCCTATACCATACAGCGAATCTGTAAGAAATCTTGGGGTAATATTCGATCGTACGCTAAGCTGGGATGCTCATTTGAAATCCATTAGTGGTAATTTTTTTGCTTCTGGCAGTTCATTAAGACGGCTTCGAAACTTCTTACCCACTGCCACCAAGGTTGCGCTCGGACAGTCTCTTCTTCTTCCCATTCTGGATTACGCTGACGCTTGTTACCTTGATCTCAGACAAGACCAACTAGACAAACTTGAGCGCCTTCAGAATTTCTGTATCAGATTCATATTTGGTCTACGGAAGTATGAACATATATCCCAATATCGCGCTAAGCTCAAGTGGCTTCCTATTCGTTCTCGTCGGAATGATCATATCCTCTCTCTCCTTTATAATATTTTGTTCAGCCCTTCCACCCCACGATACCTAAAAGATCGCTTCTCCTATTGGTATACATCCCACTCTATCCCTCTTAGATCCACATATAACCTCAACCTTATGACTCCTTCCGCTCGTTTTGAAAAATTTTATGGTAAATCGTTCGCATTCCAGGCTGTTCAGCTTTGGAATGCATTGCCTGTGTCCATCAGACGCGCTCCATCTCTGGCGGTGCTTAAAGAACTTGTATATAATCATTATATGTCGCAGTTGCCGTCTCTTTAGGATGGTACACATTCAATATCAATATTACTGTTCCATAATTATTTATTTTCGCTTATTTTCGTCATCAGTATAAGCTGTTTAAATAGAGTCATTTATAGTTTTCCGATATTTTATAATTTATTATATAGTTTATTTTATATTTTGTATGAGTTGGTTATTGTTAGAATTTATTAGAATGTATGTTCTTAAAGTAAGTATATACATATATCACTTTCATACACACCCCGTCGCCTAAATCTTTAAATTAATCCTTCACAAGTAACGGTTGCCTGGAAGAAATTGCTTTTTAGCGATAAGGCCGCCGATTGTAACACTTACTATAAGACTAGGAGTCTACGTTTTCCTAGTTTATTTAAGTTTTGGTGTGGCAATAAAGAATTTATCTATCTATCTATCTATCTCCCCAATTTAATCAAAAGGTTCTGCACCCAGATTTAATAGCTATTTATCAATGGAGCCTATACAACAAATTGCCATTAAATATCAGCAAATGTAACATAATGAGCTTCTCGCTATAAAGCTACTCTATACCGCGCTTGTCAGGTCAAAGATCGTGTCATACTCCCTGGCCGAACCTCGTTATATTCATGTACGTAATATATAATATAATGGAAAAAAATGTACATAATTTGTACAAATTTGTACATAAATATAAAAATTTGTACATAAGTACTTTTCTAGTAATCGTCAAATGAAGGTGGTCCGGCCAGGGAGTACCTATACTCCCTGGCCAGACCATACTAGAAATATGAGCTTTTTCAAGGAGGTAATGCATGTAAACACATTTAAGAATAGACTGGACCTTTGGATAAAAAAAAAAAGAATTATTTTATACTAATTTAATTCGACTCTGCTTGATATAGGCATATCAGTATACACTGCTCGCCTATAAACAAATAAATAAATAATTGTACAGAAATTGTAAACCTCAATAGCACTTACAGCATTGGTCTATGTTAGGTGAATTTAATTTTAATCACGTTTCATTATTTCGTAAAAAAGTGCGCCTGCTTTAATTTACATAGCAACAAGAGATCAGAAATGTATCGTATTTGAGTAGGCGTTTTCATATATTATGTAGTCGCCATTTCATTCCAAAGAAGTGCACTCTTGGACATAGGCCTCTACTATAGATCTCCAATAAGATCGGCTTGAGGCGATCGAGCTGAATTCAGCCGCCACGCTACCGCAGAGTTTAAGCCCCTGATCGACGTACCTACAAACATACGCTACAAGTACGCTTTACTATAAGTGAGGAGCGACACTTCCGAACTTTGGCTCACTGGGCACACACGGACTGGCACTTCGGAGCCTATTTTTTTATAATTTTCCGTTTTGAAAATTAGCTTTATTAGTCCTTCTTGCGGCGGCGTCGTGTGTCGGGTCGTTCTCTTCCCTAAAATATGGTCGAGGAGAGCGATGGCTGGCACATGCGTCACACTCGTGATCGGGTGCTGCATGCGGGTCGCCGGTTTGCTCGTGGCATTCACGCAATGCACCGAAACTACTAACTTAGGCTAAAATTTAAACTAACCCATCTCTATTGTACTAACTCTTTTTGTACAGTAAAATCTAATAAGAAGAATATTTTAGGTAACAAAAGGCACAGACCCTGGAGTCTGTGGTATGTAATTTTCCAATAAGAAAAAAATTAGCTTTTCTCTAGGTAAACGTAAAAAAGAGAATGAAAACCGGATCAGTGTGCGAATGGCTCGCTCACTGAGGGTACTGTACAAATCCCGAAAATTGCACGTAGGTACGTACTAGGAACCCTCTAAGTAATATAACTTTGTTGTGTCCATCCGTCGATCCGTTCTGATGTGACAAAGCCTAATAGCTTCCACATTAAGAAACCAAATTGCATAAAATTTGACATTATGATAGTTTAAGTATAAATCTTAATTTGAAAAAGTTGACATCACTGTGTACTGATCACAGTTTGTACATAAGTTGTTGTTATTTTATTAAGTTGATCAAATTTTATGACATTTTTTAATTAATGACTTAATTTAATTTTAGTAATATTAACACTACCGACTGATTATTTAATAATAATCAAGGATTTTGTTGATTTGATTTTTTTTTAATGTATCACGGTTATCACTTATGACATGTAATGAATATTATGAAATAAATGATTATGATATAAAATGATTATGATTATGAAATAATTAAAGTTTTCAAAACTGTGTTAATAAGGGAAAGCCATACATTCAGGGTAGTTCAGGTTCAATTTAGTAGGATAAATAAATATATTTGGCTCAATAGGTAGTTTATCTCTATCAACCCTGATTAAGTAACCTCCAAATTGTTAAATAAAAGCATTTTTACCAACAAGACACACATTTTAAGTGTTTTTTGTCACATTGTACCTACTAACTGGTCACACTGGTAGGTTATAATATATTATTTTAGCAAATTAAGATATGAATGTGGAAGAATCAGCTACGAATGCAAGTAAAATAATGATAGAAGCACTTTATTATTTCTAAACTAGAAAAAATAATAAGCTGTATCGTTATTTTTCATTCTGTTTATATTTCACATTTAAAAAAAATTGGAGGGGTGTCAAAATCTACATTAAATATTTTTGGGAAGCCCATAAAACGAGATTTCAAATAATGTATATATCATCTTGGTTCGATTTTTCTCTGAATAATATACCACTTGTGGACGTCACCTTTATTGAAAAATAAAATAAGCAAAATAAAAACATATTTAGACTTTAACGACCGCTTTACCGAAATTCTTTCCTGCGAGCATGCCGCTAAATGCTTCAAATAATTTGTCGAAGCCCTCAGTAACATCTTCCCTGGCTTTTAGCTGACCGCTCTTTATCCAGGGTACGAGCTGCCTGAACGCCACATCCCACTTGCCAATCCATTCCCAAATGATAAATCCTTCAACTTTCAGTTGATTGTACAAAATGCTGGGCTGTAAGATTGTCACTTTGGGCAAATCCGTGTCGTTGTACGAACTGATACTTCCACAAATAGACACACGTCCGTGTCGATTCATCTGTTGCATAATCAAGCTGCTGATTTCTCCACCGACATTGTCGAAGTAGCAGTCTACTCCTTTAGGTGCGGCTTCCTTCAAAGCCGCTGTGACGTCCACCGTCTTGTAGTTGAACGCCTTGTCGAAGCCAAGATCCTTCTCCAGCCACTCGACCTTGTCGTCAGAGCCTGCGAAGCCGATCACTCTGCAGCCCTTGATCTTAGCGATTTGTCCGACGAGAGAGCCCACGGCTCCTGCGGCGCCGGTCACCACCACAGTCTCGCCTACTTTCGGTTTGCAAATGTCTAAAAAGGCAAAGTAAGCGCTCGCGCCAGGCATGCCCACGGCACCGACTCCGAGGGAAACAGGCAAGCCATCGAGTTCAGGGAGCTTGTAGATTTGTTGAACAGGTTCTGCAGCCTTTTCTGTTGGGTTTCCGATATAGTGATCCACCCAGCCCGTGTGAGAAACTACCCTGACGCCGACGGGAAATTCAGGGTTCTTAGATTCCTTGATGATGCCAACATTGAAGCTGAACTGGTCGTATGGAACGGTGTACCTGCTGTGGTAGCCTCGAAGGTACGGGTCCACGCTGATGTACTCAGTTTTGACCAGGATTTCTCCACTCTGTAATGCTGGGAGCTCATACTCTACGATCTTGTAGTCATCCCTTTTAGGAACACCCTGGAACTGCTTCGCCACAACATATTTTCTTGCTTTCACCATCTTGCTGAAGGGTTCTTCAAAAGTTTTAAAGGAAGTAGGTATTTGGTGTGACACAATGGTAGAGTTCTGGGGACAAAATTAGAAAAAAATAATTGCAATGAGGCAAAGAAGATTTAGGTAATAACATCTACTACACTGGGGCACGACAGGTTAAGGAAGTAAAATATAACGCAATAACTAAGTACAATACATTATATTTTTAAAACACCAAACACCACGCGATTGTAATGCGCATGTGCACTGTGGAGATGTGTGTATGATATGTGTAAGATGTTATTTCAAAAAATTACAATGTTGAAATCTCTATAGGATAAATAAATAATCATCGAATTTTTTTTTCGTCATACATCCAAAATTACACATTGTAAACCTGTTTTAGCATTAGCTAATGAAGCTCTTTCATATGATACCACACATGATACGATTTACTCACTTTGAATTTTGGGCCTACATTTTTTTATATTTAGGTCCTATTTTTTTGTGATTCAGTTAGAAATGTACAGTTTTCAGATTTATTCCTATATGTGTAGGTACTCTAAGACAATGCTTCTTGCCAAAGGACATGTCCACAAAATGTATGGAGGCTGGTATAATAATAATAAAAAATTCCAACCACAGCACTCGTTACATTTCGAGTCTATTACGTCAGTTAAAACCAAAAAAGAGCCCTCCAGTTTTTATAAAATTAATTTTGAATTTATTAGGATAAATAAATATATTTGGCTCAATAGGTAGTTTATCTCTAGCAACCCCGATTAAGTAACCTCCAAATTGTTAAATAAAAGCATTTTTTCCAATTAGACAATACTTTTTAAGTGTTTTTTGTCACATTGTACCTACTGGTATACAGAAAATAAATCATAAAATTTATTTTAAATTTCAGAAAAACGTCTTTTTGTTGCTTCTTTGCTAGATTTTCTTAGGGGACCATCTTTACAAAGACAAGCAGTGTAAAGACAATTTTGCATGAGGTTTTTGCATCTAGATAGAACCGCAAAGATAAGTTGAACTTACCAAGTAGTTTCCAATTATTTTGCCGATAAACAGTTCCAAGGAGAAGGTGCAAGTGTCTGCTCGTCTGTCTGGCCCAAAGAGATCTGACCCAGGTGCTCAATGACAGCTCAATTTACCCGTGGTATTTATTTAGTAGTTATCTAGTATGTAGAGCCATATGATAATGGTTGATATAGTCTCCAGATATCGATTCTTATCAATAGTAAATAAATCCGTGAGTAGGTACACAATAAATGATCAACTTGATTCAGCATTTTTTAAATGATGTCAGTACACGATGGCATAAGTGTGGATTCACCGTGGTCGTAATGAGTACCTATCCTCATGTTAGCCCAACGCAGGGCCGGATTTAGAGGTCTGGAGGCCTCATGGCAACAAAGGAGTCGGGGCCTTTGGCCAAAAATACTTTTTGTTTACCAGATATAAACATAATTTAGTGTAAAACCAAGTAGGACATGGGGGTCATGCAACTATCAATTCACTATCAGCTTATAGTACGTATTTGTATTGTAGTTTGTAGATAATACGAGGGTCAAACTGAAAGTTCTTAGAACTGGCCACTTATAAACAATATAATAAAAAAATAATTCTATAATTTGAAAATAGAACTCTTTGCCAATATTACTGAGTATATACTTCATTCATTTGTCATTTGTTTTACGATTTGGCGGCAAATTGAAAATTGTCTGTGTCACGTCAACATGAATTTAACACGAGAAAATTTTCGTGCAATGATTTTTTATGACTTTCGATGTCATTTAAGTCAACAAGAAAGTTATGATAGACTACGATTGGCCTTTCACGATGAAGCCCCATCTCGTGCGACTGTTTACAACTGGTTTAATGAGTTTAAACGTGGTCGCACTAATCTCACTGATGATTTACGTGAGGGACGGCCTTCTACGGCGACGACTGAAGATAACATCTGTGTTGTGCGGCGTATGATAGAGACTGACAAAAGAGTGACCTATCAGCAGATTCGGACAAGCTTAGGCATCGGTATGAGTCAAGTGCACAAAATCCTACACGAACATTTAGCGGTCAGGAAGCTTTGCGCCCGGTGGATACCTCATAATTTGACTGAGGCTCAAAAACTCCATCGTGTGGATTGGTGCCGTAAAATGATTGAAAGATTTAACGGAGGTGACTCAAATGCTGTGTTCGACATACTAACAGGTGACGAAAGCTGGATTTACTGTTATGATCCTGAAACCAAAAGACAATCTGCTCAGTGGGTGTTTCCTTTCGAGGAGTTGCCAACTAAAGTGAAGAGAGATCGAAGTGCGGGGAAAAAAATGGTGGCCTCGTTCTTTGGAAGGATAGGTCATTTCGCGACAATTGTGTTAGAGGATCAAAAAACAGTTTCTGCAGAATGGTACACTACCAATTGTTTGCCACTTGTCTTGGAAAAAGTTCGAGAGAAACGACCTCGCAGTAGGATCCTCCTTCACCACGACAACGCCTCATCGCACACCGCCAAGCGAACGATCGACTATTTGGCGACATCAAACGTTGAATTACTGGGTCACCCGCCGTATAGCCCCGACCTCGCGCCTTGTGATTTTTATTTATTTTCAAAAATTAAAGAAAAACTTAAAGGAAAGCGGTTTATGAATGCTGAAGAAGCGGTGGCTGCGTATCGCGATGCCATTGAAGAGACCCCTAAGGACGAGTGGGCAAAGTGCTTTTCCCAGTGGTTCCATCGCATGCAGCGGTGTATTGACGTGAATGGACAATATTTTGAAAAGATATAATAAAACTAATAACTGGCTAATGTAATCAGTTTTTGATTTTCTAAGAACTTTCAGTTTGACCCTCGTATATCAGAGTGCCGAGTGGCAATTTTGCAAATCAAATCGAATTACTTTTACGTCGCGTTGACCGAACGCGTCGAGCACACACTCGAGCACATTTTTATTTTTTTTTTTTTTATTTCGAATAGGTTTGCGTTTGACTACACACTGCCTGATGTTAAGCAGATGTGCGGTCTAGGGTGTACAATACTAATTTGTGTTTAATAGGGTACATTGACACTTGCTTGACTTAGCCAATCACAGACGTTGCCGCGCTCGTGTTCGATTGGTTTGGCGCTCGTTACATTACGGTAAAAAATACTCACACTATTAGCTATTCAGTTTTCTGTATGTGACGTAAGGTGGCGCTTCGCCATTTCCATAGAAATCACATCAAACATTAACGCGATCGAGCTCGAGCGAAAAACTCCCACTTAGCCCTCAGTCCGTCTCGGCGATAGTAATAACTTTTTTTGTTAGAACAAAATAACTTTTTTTTTCTCTGTAATCAATAAAGAAAACTTGAAATTCCCTATTTTGTACGTGGCTAAATCGCTACCAGCGAAAAGCCAAAAAAAGAAACCTTATTACTTTAGTCTATGGCCGGTTGCCATTGCGCGCGCATAGGAAAACTGTTATTTCCCGCCATTTCGAAACATTTTTCACAACTCGTTTTCACTGTTCAAAATATTTTTTTTGTACTATTTTATTCACAAATGTGTTGAAAAACGTCGTATGCTACACGTGTGACAGAAGGGGAGGAATTAAATTAAAGATTTTTATACTTTTTGTAACGTCTATTCTCTTCAATAGCGTAGGGCGAACTGCCCTCAAAACATCTCATTAGTTAACACCTACAAAGTGCTACTATATTCTATCTATGGCATTAGCTACTTTTCATACAAACTATTAAGTATCTATGGCGTAGAACCCTTTTAGTAGTAACTATCAGGTATTCTACGGCCTATTCAATGCCTTCCGATCTCGTAAGACTTTCACAATCATTATAATATTATATATCAACAATAAGCATTGTAGTTAATTTCTAAATAAAATAGTGTGTCAGTATCAATATAAAAACACAAGCTATAACATAATTTCAATTAATGTTAATCAATATACTAAAATGTCAATTTTAATAAATAATTTCTCAACGTTAATGCCATATGTTTTACATTAGCCACTTAGTGTTTCCCTCAATGAGCATCTGTTGGGGTTAAGTGGGAAAGGCTTGCACTGCGCTAAATCACACAAAATTCACATATTCTAATAACATAATAATTTTGTTTCTGATAAATTGTCTTGATGTACCGTAGAAAGGCTGAACTCTTCTAAATTCTCTACAAATTGCGGTATTTTTTTTATTGATATTTTTTTTTTCTTGCTGTAAGTACCAAATAAGTGCTGAACTTTTCCAAATTATTTACAAATTGCGGTATTTTCTATCAGTAACTTCGTTGCATTGCAACATTTCAATGTTTCTACGAGTTGTACGTAATTATGTCAGATACTCAAACAATAAATTAATATTTGTTGCTTCACACAATCATTTTCAAATAATTATTTTGAAACTTTTTCATTTATATTTTTGCTCTATTTGCTGTTTCACACAATACTTTTCAAATAATTATTTTGAAACATTTTTATTTATATATTCGCTCTAGTTGCTGCTTCACACAATAATTTTCAAATAATTATTTTGAAACTTTTTCATATATATTTTCGCTCTGTTTGCTGCTTCACACAATAATTTTCAAATAATTGTTTTGAAACTTTTATTTTTATATTTTCGCTCTTTAACTTTTTTATTCGATTGTCTCTGAAATAAAAGGAATGTTAATTTGTCCCTGAAATAAAAAATATTAGAACCTAAACCTGAAAAAACATTGTTGTAATTACTGAAAACCCATTTATTTCCGAGTCTGGGATTTTCGTGGAAATGTCAAAATAGCCCAAAATAATTTTGCCACTTAGTTGTCCGTAAATAACCATTATCTTCTCAAAGTTATTTCTTACAAGAATTTATTTATTTACTCTCGTTTTCTTTTGTTTTTAGTATGCCCAATCAATTTCATCATTTCAATTTTATTTGTTTATTCACGATGATGATGATGCATTTTGACGGCACATTTTATCATATTAGAAGCTTTTAGTTATTTTTCGTCAAGGTTTGATACAGTTGTTCTGAGGATAGACCCAAAAAATTAAGTTTCGTCAACCTTCTTTTCATTTAGTTATCGACCCGTCGCTAGCCGATAAAAGTTGCAGACGTTAGTTCACAAGTACCTATCCTCAGCCCTTATCCTCATGATTGTAGGACCAATAACAGTATGGTTTTTGTTAGCGACTTCATGACTGGAATGTTTGTTTAAAATAATTTTGGAGCGTTGATTGTTATTATGCCACGCTTGACTCACGAATCAATTCTATGTTAAAAACATTTCAGTTCTATGAATAAGATAAACTTCAAATGTTATTTTAGGTACCATTCCGTTGCATTCTTCCAATGTATTTTTGACATACTTTCTTAGTAATAATTATGATCTTCATTTCTATGTTTTCAAATGATAATGTAAAAACCCGTCTTCTTCGAAAATATTAATTTTTCAAACTTTCCTTAGATGAAGTAAGAAATATCTACTTGCGATAGTTTTTAAAAATTGAATCATAAGTATTTCTCATTCACTCATTCATTATTTATCTTTGTTATGTACCAATCAAGATAAAAAGTACTTCATTAACAAAAAGAAATACATTTCTTTTGACATACCTCGCAAATTTTGTAGTTGATTTGTATCCATTAAATTAAGCTCATCATCAATCAGGCAATACTGCATCTCATCTAAGATTAATCCATCATTCCAATTCAACATTTTTCAACATTTTTTTTTTTGCACAGAAAAATAATGTATTGTATTTTCATATCTGGGGGCACGGCAGCGCTCGAAGTCACTCAGGTCATTTTCAACCTCGTTAGCAGTCGTTGAAGATTTACAATCTGACCACAATGATGACAACCAGTAGTTCATTTTTCTCACATATTTTCGCAAAAGATTTCATCAGCATATTCGTTTCGCTATGGTGTATTTAATTCAAAATCAGCACGTCATTAGATATGTATTTGATACGTCAATGTTTTGTTGCTACTTTCAATTGATTTTGCGTTGGGTTCACTTACGTATGGTCTCTTAAATACATGCCAACATATTCACCTTCATAAAACTGCATTAGTTCCTCATAAAATGTCAATTTCAATTCAAATTCAATTTGTCAAAAAAAATGTAATCGTTATAATTATTGTATTTTTAAACAAAAATAATGTAACATCATACAGAAACATAGTTTCTTATGTTTCGATTCACTTCGCATTCAAAATTTTATCAAATAAATCGTCTTGGTAAGTATATTTTTGATAGTATCCAATCTTTAATTGCGTTTTTCTCGACATCGTATTTTTGCTATTACAGCACTTTAAGCTCGGGAGGGCAGAGTGGCTTTATTGCATTGCCCCTGATGTAAGAGTGGTTTCCAGTAGCTCTTAGCCAAAAATTCACGAAACTATATTATTATCATTTTCATTTTTAACCGACTTCCAAAAAGGAGGAGGTTCTATTACTATTACGCGCTAGTCACACGTACCGTACGGTTAGTATGATTCGCTTTCTTTACTTTCCAAAGGGTCCCCAAATTCTTGAGTGCCCAAGGGCCTCAGCATAGTTAAAGACGCCTTGATGATACAACAGAATTGGTATCAGGCTATCAGAGTATTCCTATCAATTTACTATCAGCTTATAGTACGTATTTGTAGTTTGTAGATATATCAGACCGTCTCGGCGATAGTCATGCTGTAATATGTAAAAGGTAAGCACTTATTTACATGTGATATTTTAGATACGCGCTTCAGTAATGTGTTGCTAAAAATCAGGCGCTCTAATCTATTTTTTATTTAGAATTAGGTAACTAGCCGTGAACAATATACAAACAACAAAGTAAATTTTTTCAGCCGTTACCATTTTTAACAGACTTCGAAAAGAGAGCTTCTCAATTTGACAGTATGTTTTTTTTTGTATGTATGATACGCGATTACTTCGCCAACTATGATTTTGACGATTTGTTTTTTGTTTGCTAGATCATACCTACTTCAGAGGTGGTCCCATTAAAATTTTATCGAAATCAGCTATTTTCCGTTTTTGGAAAAGGAAATCTTAATCTAATGTAAAAATTACTACATTAGTAGGTACAGGAAACAAGGACGATTTTTTTGTCAACTTTGCACTAAATTTCCGATCCAATTTTTTTACATAAGTTTTAGGATCACTTACTGAGCACAAAATCAAAGATGCTGACAGATCCAGGTGGAGCTTCAAGCGCCATCTTGAAAAACCGTTTTTGGCCGATATCTCGGAAACTATGCACTTAAGGGCAAAAGTCATTACGATCATTATTGTAGAGAGTAAAATTTCGCATCTTTTGCTTTCAGTAAACTTTTTTGTGTAACTTACCGTTTACGATTTTATGGCCCATTTATTGAAATTTTATTAAATTGGCCATAAATCGTAAACGGTAAGTTTTACAAAAAAGTATACTGGGAACAAAATATGCTAAATTTTATTCTCTACAATAATGGCCTCCGTGACTTTTGCCCTAAAGTGCATAGTTTCCGTGATATCGGCCAAAAACGTTTTTTTCAAAATGGCGCTTGAAGCTCCACCTGAATCTGTCAGAATTTTGTGATTTTATGCTCAGTAAGTGATCAAAAAATTGGGTCGGAAATTTAGTGCAAAGTTAAATTCTTTTTTCCTGTAGGTACATTGATCCATGCGAACTATTCGAATTCTGTACACGATTGACGTCGGTTAAAATGTCATTTGCGAAAAATATTTATTATCGACTGCTTGGTTCGCCGAAAGAATTTTCAATAATTATATTTTGCAAAAAATAGCATGACCGACTTCACCCGTGTACAGGATTCGCGAATATTCGGCACGGATCGATGAAGCATTTTTCACATTATTGTTGATTTATTAAAAATGGCTCAGCCGATTTCGATAAAATTTAAACGGGGCCAATTTAGAAGTATACTTTTCGCAAAAAAACAAGGATTATTAAAATCTGACAACTATGAAAAAAGTTATGCGTGGTAATAGATAAAAAACATACGCGTCCGAATTGAGTACCTCCTCCGGCGATTCGTCGGTGAAAAATAATGTTTCACCGATACCATGGTTCACGAATAGCAGTTATATATCGGGCGTCGAGAAAAAAAATATCATAATTATAAAATTACGCTTTTATTACCAAAATCTGGGATTGTGATAGGATGTACAAACTATAATCTAAAACTATAATATTATTAATATTATAACTACCTTAATTTCTGTCGTTAACACGATAACAATCTTTTTGAAAATTAAAGAAAATAATTAATTTTATTTCTTTTTACGATTACGTAGTAGGTAGGTACCTATACACCGTGCGATTTCACTTCACAAGAACTCAAAATGCGTACCTACCTATTCCTTGCGTCACGAAAAAAGCACATAAGCGGATAGCATACGCACCACGACATAATTTTATCAACGAGTCAAAACGAGACAAAGCTATGGTAAGGTATACCTATATCTGTCACATTTTAACACGTCGAAAAAATGATGTCGTGGTGCCTATGCTAACCACTCCAATCTAAAGGTGGTCCAATACACGGTCAGTAAAAACTGATTAGTTTTTCGCATCACTCCAACTGGGAGCTCATTCAGTTAATTAAAAGGTAGGAATTGGTTGTTCATGATTTGAACCACTACCTGAAGCCTTGAAGCTGGGCAAACACGATGCGATGATCGCGTCTGTTCATCAGATCAGTCCAGCGAGGGCCTAATGTAGGTCGCCGGTAGGTACTGCGATGGTTCGCTTGTTAGGACCACCCTGAATCTTCAGTAACTCGTGTAATTTAAATTTTACATAGGAAATGGTTAAAACAAAAATTGTTTAAAATTTGATTTCTCACATTTTTGTGTCCCATTAACTTTTTGTGGGATTTTTTTCAATAAGATAGGTGTACCATTTTGTTTCTTCAATAACTTATGTTATTTTTTCAATCTTTCATGAGAAACCATCGGAATCCGTCAACTTTTTCTAGGATTGATATTTTTTGAATAAGTGTGCGATTTTGTTTCTTCAATAGTTTGTGTTATTTCAATTTTTCATGACACATTATCGGAACCAAAGTTGTTTGAAATTTAATTTCCTACCAATTTGATTCCTATCAACTTTTCGTAGTATCGCTATTTTTTAATAAGATGGGTGTGCTATTTTATTTCTTCAATAACTTGTCTTATTTCAATAATTCTTCATGACAAATTATCGCAACCAAAGTTGTTTGATTTGATTTCCAACATTTTTGATTCCCTTGAACTTTTTTTAGGGTCGATATTTTTTAAAAGGATAGTTGTGCCATTTTTTTCTTTCATGGGAAATTAACGGAACCAAAGTTGTTTGGCATTTAATTTCCTACAACTTTGATTCCCATAAACTTTTTGTAGAATCGATATTTTTGAATGAATTAGGGGCGTCATTTTATTTCTTCAATAACTACCTACCGGCAATGGTTAACTATATTTTACCCACGCTGGACCAATCTGATGAACTGATGAGATCATCGCGCTGTGTGTGCCCAGTTTCAGGTATTGTTGTTTTAAAGCTTTCGCGATTTGAACACATTATTATTATATGCTAAGGGACTAATCGCCCACTAAAATTACGAGATAAATAAATATCTCCTCATCCCGACGTTTCGGCCGAGTTGAACCGACCGTGGTCACGGCTATTACGGGTATATGAGGAGGTATTTATTTATCTCGTAAGTTTAGCGCGCGATTAGTCCCGTAGTATATAATAATAACAGTTTCAGGTAGTTCATCAAATATGGAACTACCAACTCCTACCTTTTAAGTAACTGAATGGGTTCACAGTTGGAGTGATACAAAAATGACCGTATATGCCCTTATATTTATTTAACAACACTGGCAGTTTCTGTTACAATAAAGTAAGTACCTAGTAAGGAGACTATACTTTTTACAATAAAAACTATTTTAAATCTTCTCTTTTTTATTTAATAATCACGTTTACACTTTGACATTACAAACTAAGTTTAATTAAAATTTTACGTTAAATAGTCGAAACCGAATACAATCTTAAATATTCCGATAAAACAACTCCGAATTGTACGGACTTTACCGCGTTAAGGCTGTAATATTCACTTCATTTATAGATGACGACACGACTAAACGATACTTCTCAAGATATCGTTAACAAACATAAAATATCGTTAGCAAAAATGTACTATTAACGACTCTGGTGGTGATAGCTATTTTACTATTATCTTCACCTGGTTGTGATTGGAAATGGCATGTTATCTCCTTAGAACCATTTTTTACATTTTCTGTGCTCGCTTCGCTATTGGCCTTCGTCAATCACAATCAGAATGTTATAGAAAGTAGGTTTCTATTTTATTGTGCCGTGATCAATTCTCACCATGTCATGTAAAGCTGGCTTCTCACGGCGCGAGATATCACAAGTCGCGCCGCGCCAGCTCGCGCCTGCACGCCTTGTGAAAGTAATAGCTCGAGGCGACTCGGGCTAGCGCGAGCAAGCGCGTCCGATCCGACCGAAGTCGGTAACTTTAAAGGCGCGGGCCGGCGCGGCGCGAACGCACTCGTGGTGACTTGAGTGCGCGCGCGGTGGCGCGGTCGTTCATTTCTTTTCATGCCAGCGTGAAAGATACTCTTGCGTATTTAATGTTGGAGTGGGCTAATGAAACGATTTCTGAATTTTTAGTTTTATATGAAAACGAACCAGCTTTATGGAATTTCAAAAGTTCGGAACACCTCGGACTGTAGTGTCGACCTGGCCGCAGCGTACACAATGCGCGTTGCGCCGACGCGCGCTCGTGAGAATGGGTAGCGCGGACTTGCTCGTACAAATCGGCTTGGTGAGGCGCGACTTGTGATATCTAGCGTCGTGAGAAGCCAGCTTAACATCACGATGGTTATAATATCTTTGAGATGTTTGCCCACTATAACATGTACCATACCATGGCCGTGGTAGGAGCGTATCAGACAAAAAAGTATTATTAGTAATCAAAAGTATGAGACTTTGCCCACTAGACCGTTCCATCACCGACCAGTACCGTCGCGTGCCAGGCACGGAGCGTTTCGGCAAAATACTTTGACGACTACCGACCTTATGTACGGTGATGATACTATGTAGTGAGCATAGTAGATCATTTCGTATTGTTTTTTGTACCTGACACATACCTATAACTATCACGTTTTAGTGCAGTAAACACCTTTAGGTAAACTTTACAATTTTAAGTCGCTTACGATTCCCTAGTCCTTAACAATTTTGAATTCGTTAACAATTTTAAGTCGTTAACAAATATTTGAGTCGTTGGCTAATCTTATCTCTTTCCTTGAGGGTATCGTTTGCGTCGTTAACAATAACTAATTCACGTATCACTAGTTTCTGGTTTTTCCGTGGCAGGGGCGAGTCTTTTAGCAGAAGAGTCGGGTTCGTCGCTGGCCTTCCGTTTTCTCTTGATGAGGTGCGAGATATCAGAGGCGGCTGGCTTGGTACTGCTGGATTGCGATGATGATGAGAAAGCTGTGGAAGAGCTGGCTCCACTGGACGAGCCCTCGCCGTTCGATGGACATAGGCTTTCTCGGACGCGCTTGATTGTCTAAAACAAAATTTGTACTAAGATTTCGATATTGGATTTTTTCGAATACTGCGTGGTTCCCTGGACTACAGATATACAGGGTTATCTACTTACCCTGAACTAAGCTAAAAGGGGGGAATAAGACTATCACTACGAACATCTTTTAAATTTATATATCTGTTTAAAGCAACGAACTGAATATAACCTACCAACCTCTGTAAATCTGTGCCAGTGTTGCCATTGCTACGGCAATAGACATGATGACTAAAAATATTATTATTAATCCGTCAGATAGATTATCAAGAAAAAAACCGGACAAGTGCGAGGCAGGCTCGCACAACGAGGGTTCCGTACAAATCCAGAAAATATCACAAAATTGAAAGTATTTTTTTCTCGTCATACATCGAAAATTACACATTGTTAAAATAATTGAAAACCTGTTTTAGCATGTGTAAATGAAGCTCTTTTATATGATACCTTACATGATACAGATTACGAATACTTTTTTTCTGTATTATAATCTTAAATTGCAACCTTGATGTGTGCATATGCTAACGGTGGGTTTGTGTTGGGCTCGATGGCGTTTTTGGCATTTGCAAAATTAGTGTTAATGTAAACCGTTCGGTTTGGGAATTTCGCCCATTAAGTCAATAATGCAACTTTTGCTCACTGCCCAAAACGAACGCTCAACGTCAAACTCTGTATAGGTATGTCAGAAAACAATCATAAAAAACACTTGCAAAAAAACCACCGCCGCAGGTGGGTCAAAAGTGGCAGTTCACGATGGCATTTTAACTGGTAATATTTTTGAACTATCCCAACGCTGACCGAAAACAGTTAAAAATAACACTTTTGTTCACACACTCTCAAAACGAACGCTGAATGTGATTGTTGTTGGCGTTTTTAACTGTTAATTTTACCACCAGTAGGCTATCTGAACGCACCTTAAGTAACACCTTGCTTGGAACATGTGGCATCAATTCATGTATGATGATTCATAGATATAATATCTATGAATTGTGTTACAAGACTGATAATTTACAGAATGATAAATATCATTCTGACAACAGAGTGACGTCGCATCCGTGATGATAAAAAAAAAGATGACAATGATACGCAAAAATTGCCCACGTGTGTAAATTTAAAATATTACAGAATCACTTAAGTGCATCACGTCATTGACGTATTTACATTATTTACATGGGTTACTTATGTTTATAACAAACTGAACAAAATTCTAAATTTTCATAAGTTAAATAGACACGACTGTAAAGTTAAAATGGCTACTTACTCAAGATTATCAATCTACTGAAGATATTTTAAATGAACCTTCATAAGGTCTGCCTTGTAAAATCTAGATCTAAAACACACTCGCATTCACTCTCATTTACACACATGCACTTTATCCCTGCAAACCTTGGCTCTCATGAGACCTCGCGTATTGCAGGGATAATACACTCACACACTCAATCACACCACACACTTTCATTTTTGACATCCATGACAAAACTTATTAGTTATTTCAAAATTTTAAATTGGCATTGTATTCTATTTTTTTTTCTTTGATTGTATTATTATGAGTTAGTCCCTACTGTTATCGGGAGGAGGGCATTGCTATTTTAAAACACAGGTTAGTTCCTAGCTTGGATGGCAATGTTTCTCAACTTGCTAAATTACTGTGTATTTCATGACTAGTGTTAATATTATTGATAAGACATGTTTGTTAAAACCAATGAATTTCATTTTCATTTTTTTTTCAATTTGCCTCATCAATGATATACTTATGTATAACTAACAGTGGACTTTAACATTTGGATTAGTATGCTTAAACTGAACGCGCACCAGTTCGCGCCACAGAAACCGCACGCACCACAAATGTCATCAATATGTCGCAGGACGGTCGCAGGCAAATTGCATGATTCCTCCGTTTACCTACATACGGCGTCGTCAGTTTAAAAACGCTCGCAGTATATGTAATATGCCGAAGGCAAAATGACAACTCATTCAATTGTAATAATTTTAACGTCGGTTGTAGTTTTAGGGTGACAATGACAAAACACACTTCAGACAAATCAGATTGACAGATAAAACACATTCTGGACAATTCAAATCAATCAGATCGATTAAATCTCTAGATAGAGTTCGTTTAACAGTTGGAGTGTACAAAAGGGGGCACTGAGCCTAAACCGATCATCGATCTGCGATGGGATGTGGGAGTATAAGGGTTGGGAAATATTGACCTTGACTCCAAGGTCATTAACTTTTACGCTAGGATAAGTGAACCAAACTTCCGACTTTATCATACAAATTGCCTGCGACAAATACAGGGTTATCTGCTTGCCCTGTACTCAGCCACAAGGGGGTGATTAAGACCATCATTATTAACAACTTTTACTATGGGGTGGATTATTATACCTAACCCGGAATTCGAAAAAAAAACAGCTATGCCATACAAAATTTGAGTAGTAATTTTGAGTGGTGAATTCGCCCTTCGTGGGTAGGCCTACTTCCAGCAATGGACTATTAAATGGTCAGTTCAGTACAATGTAGCAATCATAGTACATTACTGAAGCGGCCAGCAACAAAGGCATTGATGGAAGTGCGTGAGTTGTGGGCCGAGGCACACAAACGTAAGTCCATCAATGCCTAGTTGTGGCCAAGGCTTGTATAGTAGACTTTTCTCAAATAATGCGCGGAAATTACTTTCGAAATAGTTTTCAAAATCAATGATGAACAACAAACAGCTTTAATTTTTCACGCGTTTTTTTAGGGTTCCGTACCTCAAAAGGAAAAAAACGGAACCCTTATAGGATCACTTTCTTGTCCGTCTGTCCGTCAGTCCGTATATCAAGACTCTTTATCTCGGAAACTCTTTAAGATATCGAGTTGAAATTTAAACTATATACGTATATATAGTCTCTTGCAGTTGTGTAAAAGAAAAACTTCTCAGCTATCGTATAAAAAAGTTAGAGCCGTTTATGTTGTAAAAAACCGTATATTTCGACACTCACAAAAATCAAAACCTACAGGGTACTTCCCGTTGACATATAACTATGAAATTTGGCGAGAAGCATTGTCTCAGAGTACACATATAGAAATAATAGATATTTAAGACACAAAAAAATAAGGCCTAGATTCACAAAATATAGGTTCAAAATTCAAAGTGAGTAAATCGTATCATGTAAGGTATCATATAAAAGAGGTTCATTAGCACATGCTAAAACAGGTTTTTAATTATTTTAACTATATGTAATTATTTTGACTATAATGTGTAATTTTCGATATTTTGTCGATGATTATAGAATACTTAGAGATTTTAACAACTTATTTCCCAATTTTGTGAAATTTTCTGGATTTGTACGGAACCCTCGGTGTGCGAGCCTGACTCGCACTTGTCCGGTTTTTTATTTTTCAATAATCAGCTTTTATTTACAAGATAGCTCGGAAAAATAAACCTTTGATTATTTACCTCCTTGGTTGCCATGTTTAGGGATAAAAGATTGTTCAATTTTTAAATTACACGACAGGTATAACTTTATATAGTAATAATTTATTTGGCTGCAAAACACGACTGATATGGATTTTCCACAGAGATATAACAACCGGAGAGATAGTTCTGTTGTCATTTGAGGCCATTCTCTTCTTCTTCTTCTTAGTTTTGGCGTCGCATTATTGTGCATTTGCCAGTGTCAAGTATTAAGTTTTAATAATTTTTGATAATATTTTATCAAAATAGTCACTGTCGAAGTCTCGTCATAGTCCAATAAAGTCGCGGTCAAGTCCAAACATAGTCCAAGTCATACCTCAGTAAAGCAGTGGAGACTTTACTAGAGGCGTCTATGGAGTTTTGGTAACAACACGGAACAACATGATACGTCACATTATATCACTTGTCTACACTCATGCACATAAATCAGCTCATAATCAACGAAATACCACAATTTTTCACTAATTATCACTGATAAAAACACAAGTTTAACAAAATAATACCATGAGGCGACATGATTTTTCCGCGTTCCCGCCAAAAAACCCAGGCCATTCTCAATCACAAAAATGTATGGAAAATCTTGCCAGAGCTGTCAAAACTGTCAAATATGAATTGAATATTGACAAGAATTTGACACTATCCGGAGAAAAACAAGGCAATAGCCACTGAATCGAGATATTTTTCGTCTCTTTCTAACTCATGCCATATTAAATCAATGCATCACTTTCAGATTTTCTCGATCTTCATGCAACTTCTGTCCACAACCTTCAACTTTTGCCGGCCGCTGCTCGCATGTATATGTCCAGTACAGCAATCTCGATTTATCTCGAAGATTGTCGAAATAATACTCACATCTCCAAGCATGTTTGAGAAATAGTATCTATCATCAAGTAGAAAGACGACTCACTGTAGTATTTGTGTAAAACACTTCAAGCAAATATCTATAGTCACAATCGTGCAAAAAAGTGTCCCAACCAAAACTCTGCCCAAGCCACGTAGTGGGTTTTAAGTTAGTCGTAAGGCGATTGCAAGCTGACTACAAAGCCGCGGGATGCCAAAGTGCTCGATTACAAGCACTAATTAGGTGACATAACGTCGAGATTCGAGAATACGGGTCATTGTGAATTATTTAATGTAAATATCTGAGTCGGTATGTATGACGGCGCTCGGACATTTTTTTACTACTTTCTCTTAGGGACTGTGACTCTGTAGAAGTTTTATTGGGCCTGTACCATCAGATTTGGAGGTCAAGAGCGGACTTATTCGCGATAAAAAACCGGACTAGTGCGAGTCAGGCTCACGCACCGAGGGTTCCGTACAAATCCAGAAAATTTCACAAAATTGGGAAGTAACTTACTTCTAATTAAACTCTAGTTAAAATCTCTATACTATAATCATCGACAAAAATGTTCCTTTTTTCACTTTTCTCGTCATTCATCGAAAATTACTCATTGTTAAAAATGAAACCTTGTTTTAGCAGCATGCGCTAATGAAACTCTTATTTGATACCTTACATGATACGATTTACTCACTTTGAATTTTGAACCCATATTTTGTGAATTTTGAGGCCCTATTTTTTGTGATATAAATAAAAATGAACAGTTTTCAGATTTATTCCTCTATGTGTACTTTAAGACAATGCTTCTCGCCAAATTTCATAGCTCTATGTCAACGGGAAGAACCCTGTAGGTTTTGATTTTTGTGAGTGTCGAAATATGCGGTTTTTTAACGACATAAAACTTTTTTATACGATAACTGAGAATTATACTTTTACACAACTGCAAGAGGCCATAGATATACGTATTTAGTTTATATTTCAACTCGATATCTTAACTCGTTCCCAGAATGAAGATTCTTGATGACAGACGGACAGATGGACAACAAAAAGATCTATAAGGGTTCCGGTTTTTCCTTTTGAGGTACGGAATCCTAAAAATAACACATCAATGGCCATGATCTAAGAAATCTTAAACAAATACCACATGGCCATTAATGCTTAATTTATTTAGGATTGCTGAAATAATACAACAGTGATCAATGTAAGCATTTTATTATGTAAAAAATTAGTACAAAAATGGCCGTGTGGTAAATGCAACTTACTATCTAAGACTTATGTACTAGGAATACTTTAATGACTATAAGATACACTGTGGCGATTCTAAAAGGGTGAAAGTTATATCATTAAAAAATCGATGAGCGACAGGATTTGAACCTGCCAAGGTTTTTTTACTTTGCCATTTATTATGTAATGGTGCCTCCACACACTCCAGCTCCGTAATATCCTTAAGCAATAGCAATCGTAATAGCAATCGTTTATGACTTCATTTTAGTCATTTGGCACCGCCTATGTGACGTTAGCCATCAAAGTTGTTCATTCAACGATCGCAATCCGCGCAAAGCAATTGATGGCTAACGTCACATAGGCGGTGCCAAATGACTAAAATGAAGTCATAAACGATTGCTATTGCTTAGGCGGTCGGGGGGCAGGAGGTGGCAAGGCGAGGTCCTCGCCACGAGGCGTAAGCCAATAGCCATCCAATGACGAGGCGACACGAGCGCACTATCCACACACTCGTGCTCGCGTCCCCTCGTTTCGCCTCGCTGAGTGTATGGACGCACCATTAAGTAAGCTCTAAGAAGGCCCAAGTCAAGGCTAACTCTCAGTTTGGTGGCTGAGATGACGATGATGAAAATTAAATCATGTTAAATATTTTTTAGCTTTCCAGTTAAAAATTAACTAGAACTGCTTAAAAACAGAAATGGCATTTATCAAGACTGAAAACATGATGCTGATATTATAATATTTTTAAAGTCATCTAAGGTTATTTTTCAAAAAACGCAGCAGCACACGCGATGTAGGTATAGGGCGAATCAACTATGACTGTGAAGTTGGCTACGAGCTGTGCGAAACCCGATCCCTGCGCTGCTTCAGTCAGGATTTTGCGCAGCTCGCAGCTATCTTCACAGCCGCCCAGAATCTTGATTCGGCCTAGATGTTTGTATTTTTTTTATGATGACTGATAATGTAGCACAAAAATATTATATCTACAGGCTGATTGGTAAACAATTAGCAACCTTTTAAGGGCTTATTCTGTACATACGAAACGAAACGAATACGAAACTAATTGTTCTGCGACTTATGTCAAAACTCGAAAAAAAAAACAGATGTTCCATACATTTTGTCGCGGGTGAACGACATTTTTCTATGGAACAACAATTTTTTTTTTTGAGTTTTGACAAAATTTGCAGAACAAAAGTTGTTAATTTTGATGTACAGAATAATCCCCTATAAGGATGATAATTGTTTTTTTTTTTTAATTTATTTGTCCTGAATATAACATACATAGGTACAATTAAAAGTACTGCCAAACAGCGAAGCGGTTTGTAGGCAGGATAGCTCTCACATTAGGTACTTAACTTAGTTTACCAATCAACCTGTATAGTATCTTCATCATGTGTCAGAACCGCCTAATAAGAGACAGTAGACTGAGATTTGACTTTGACTTGGCCAGACTTTTTGACTTCACATGTTACACAAAAAACATGATGTTTAATAACCTAACATTGAAGCAAACGCATTTTAAAATCGCCTTTAGTAGCTGCAGTTTTAGATTACACAAAACTTCAAAATCAGACTTAACATTTTTGAAATAACATGGCATAAGCATTTGCCGTTCTCAATGGACTAAATTCAAAACTCATGTTTAGTTTATTAAATTACAAGATATTATTTTTTTTCCATTATTTTTTGGTAATAAAAATGTGTTTGAGATCTTATGTATATCGTCAGTCTTCAATGAAAAAAATGTGCTGTGGCAGTGTCATGGACATCGCCGTATGTTGTACGTGAATACGTTTACGGAAGCAAAATGACTTCAAAATGGCGGCGCTTCTCCCTCCACTCCATACGATGCGTCACAGACCACACTTAGCGTAATAAATTCTTTGATTTTTTATCTATCAAATGATGTGATTGAAATTAGGGTTCAGATAATAGATATGAAACTGCAACACCAAACTGAATCCTCCAATTTTGTTATCATTCGTTTTTTTGACTTGCCTTCCTATATTGCAATTTTATTGACGAGATGAGTGAGATTCCAACACGTTAATCAGTACAATAAAAAACTAAAAAAAAGCGGCAACCATAGAATTACAATTTCCTAGTTCTAATACTGCTAAACAGTCTAACAAATCAGTCAAACATTAACACAAATTATCACAATTTCAAGGCATTTTTGGCACAACATTTTTCAACTAATTTAGGAACTTTAAATACTAATATTGTCATGGAATGTGAGTATCTAACATTAATGGCTTAATTAGTTTCATGATTACATTTTTTATATGAGAATTCTTGTTAGATTTAATGAAAAAAGTTTGGAACCTAAGAGTCGCGGTACACACTGAGCGGTGCCGTCAAATAACGGTAGTAATATTACTAACGTCATAAATTCTCCGATTTTACGGTGTCACTTACCTAGAAGATCGCGCCATTTCGTTTACAAAGACAACTATTCACCGCTATATTACGACCGCTATATGACGGCCACCGCCAAAAAACGCCTAACCCTGGCAAGGTACCTGACAGCTCATTTTTTCTTTCAACATCATACTCCTCAGCATTTTCCTAGTCTCCTCAATACAATCGCAAGGCCTTACCTCCGCTTTATAGTCCATCATATCTTGAATTTTCTCCTGTATTTCTGGCAATAACTCCTTCAATTCTTTGATTTCGCTTTCGACGGAGTAGTGGGGATCGGCTGAATGCTTTTTGACGGTAGCGTCGGAGCTTGAGGCGGGATTTTCGAGAGTTTTGATGCGGGATTCTAGAATGTTCGCGGCGTTTTTGAAGTGCGTTATCGCGTCTTCGAAGCTCGATGCGAGGGAGTTGGCCAGACCTGTAAAATTAGTTAATATTTTGTTTATTACGGCTTACCAAACGGCCTTCATACTAAAAAAGTCTATACTACTCTGCAAGCAAATATCCACAGAGCCACAGCCTAAGTGAAAGTATTAAAAAAATTTATATAATTATACTCTATAAAATTTAACTTGATCTCTGCGACAGCTGTCAGAAAAATTATGCCTATGAAGTCCTGAATTTCTTAAAAGTACAGACAGTACCTGTCAATGTCATACTTTGTGGGCATGCCGATTAGTGATGGGCGACGAATGATCGTGATCACAGAGTTTTAGATAGACTTTTGATTAAAATATTGATAGTTTATATTGACGATATTTTAAATAAAACTTGATTTATCATTAATTTTATTGTATATTGTAATATTATAACATTTTTTACATGTGTAATTAAAGTAAACCCAATTATATGTTACATTAGCATCGATAATAGTGTCGATAAATACTATCGTTACATATAATTAATATCATACCATTATTTACATGTGTACATACTTGATCTTAAATAATAGTAAGTCAATGAAATCCAATTTCTCACCTACAACTACTCATTCGATTTCATTACAACATTGTTTGAAAATCGATTTTTTCCTCCACTATCCCAACTCTAAAAATGTCAATCTTCTACTGTCGCAGAGATCAAGTAAAATTTTATAGAGTATACATTAAATAATTGACAATGACCCGTTTCCTCGAATCTCGACGTTATGTCGTCACCTAATCAGTGCTTGTAACCGAGCACTTTGGTATCACGCGGCGTTGTAGTCGCCTTGCAATCACTTTAAGACTAACTAAAAAGCCTGCCCACTACGAGTACGTAGCTTGGGCAGGGCGGACAATATTTGCGCGACTGTAACTCTATAGATATTTGCTCAAATGTCCACATTAGCATTTCAGCAATACGGCGGAGAAACATAAAACCCGTCTAGAGCGAAGTTAACATTTTCAACTTTAATAAAATGGCAATGATGCCATCTCATTTCTAACACATGGTCCACATTATAGTATGATCATGAGTACAAGGAAATGCATTAATTTAGAATCTCAACAAACGTCAATGAGGAAATGGTGAGATATCTACCTAAAGGCTACTTAGTTTCATATTAATATATTATATGCGACATACACAGACATATCCTATATATATAGGGTTACATTGTCTTAAATCCCTCTTCATATAGGGTCATGGGTATTAAACGCAAAACCTTTAAAGAGCTGGTCTAGTACATCTAAACAAACAACTTTTATACTACACCTGCTCGGAAAGTACCTTGATACTTTATCAAATTTACGGTAGAAAGTACGTCATTGCATATCGAACAAATATGCGGCGAGAAAACGCATCTGAGCGGGAGAGAAAAGTGTATCAAAATCCATTTCTTACGTGGTTTTTCTTTTTTAATTTTGGGTAAGGCTATGCGCTGGCAACCTAAATATCAAAAGCCAAAAAGTTTTTACAGTGAGTTTTTATCTCCAAGTTCACAAAATGACACTGGCCACTAGCTGTGTGTTGGATGGTGTCAAACAATTTGAAAAAAGAACATGTGAAAATTGCAGACGCCATTGGCGCCATTTTCAATTTGTGTGTTGTTTGAGGATTCAGTTTTCGTAGAAAAGTAAAACTATCAAAATGATAAGTAGTGATAGTGATGATGAAGATTTTTTAACTCCGCCGCAGTTGAAGGAAACAACAAAAATACTGATTGATAACCTCCTACATTGTCGCAAACATCTCAAACAAACATTAATGGAAAAAGTGTTACATTAAGCTTCACTAACTGCAACAATTTCAATATAAATTTCAATTAGTAAAGATTTAGTTTTTTATTTTCCTCGTAGGTATAGTATAAAGCCACTCGAGAGAAAGTGCGATTCCCGATCTCGGGTGTTTCAAACGGCACCCTCGACGGTAACCGGTCACTTTCTCCTCTCGGTGAACAATGTACTATTGCTCTAGTACTTTTGAAAAATCACGAAGAAAAAAATCAGCGTTTTCATACAAAAAGTTCGTCAACAAATCGAATTATCAAAAGTCGTAGGACAAAAGTTGTTTATCTAGATGTACTAGACCCGCCGTTAAAAGGTCTTGCGTTTAATACCTATGACTCAGTATATTTATTATATCTTATTTACCAATTATATGTACATTATATTTAATGCATAAGTACCCATATTTATTTTAAATTACAGGACTGAATTTCTTTAATATTATTTTATTGTGATTATAATTTAACGATGCCTCTGTACAGAGCTGAGTCATTTTCATTTTATTTGTATATAGTGAATTCATGTACCTACAATACCTACATATTTGTTATGAATGTCTGACAATTCTCAAAAATTAACAATTATATTATGATCAAACCTATTGTCTAATGAGGGAATCATGGAAGTTCAAACTTATATTTTTGTCTATGTTTATTGCTGTTGTCGTTCTCTGATGTAATCCAAGCTATATTTTTTCTTGTTGTGAGGGTAGATAAGAGTACTTAAATAAAATTAGTGAAATTGTGACGAGTCCATGGTAGATTTTATATAAGTAATTTATTTTACTAAGTAAAAATGTGTAAATGATATACTATGACAATAAATGATATTCTATTCTTTTATATATTAATATTTTACTTACCAATTTGATAGTGTGTTTCGGCGATACGTCTGTCATCGCTACCGTAAAGGTCCTTTTGCAATTCCAGGCAGCTCTCTGTAAACGATAAGAAATAATTATAGTACATTGATGCAGCCAGCAAGAGGAATTTATGGACGAGTCAGTTAAAACAGTCAATAATGCACAGCACTCGTCCGCCCGAAAGGCTCATGAGTGGGAAAGAGATTGGTGTATTCTCTGCACCACGTTTTACAACCGAGTCTGCTAGAAGTAAAAACCCAGTATAAACTGACCGAAACCCGCAGTATTACAGTATCCTAATGATGACGCATGTCGATGACAGCCTTGTCGTACGTAAGTCTCGCTCTCTAAGGCGACCTCTCCCAGCAGAAGGTGCACTTCAGCCAAGATATCCAGGATACTGCACGGTAAACCCGACCGTAACCTACAGTAAATAGAGTATACACTTGTGCCGACTTGTGTGTCGATGACAGCCTTGTCGTAAGTCTCGCTCTCTAAGGCGACCTCTCCCAGCAGAAGGTGCACTTCAGCCAAGATATCCAGGATACTGCACGGTAAACCCGACCGTAACCTACAGTAAATAGAGTATACACTTGTGCCGACTTGTGTGTCGATGACAGCCTTGTCGTAAGTCTCGCTCTCTAAGGCGACCTCTCCCAGCAGAAGGTGCACTTCAGCCAAGATATCCAGGATACTGCACGGTAAACCCGACCGTAACCTACAGTAAATAGAGTATACACTTGTGCCGACTTGTGTGTCGATGACAGCCTTGTCGTAAGTCTCGCTCTCTAAGGCGACCTCTCCCAGCAGAAGGTGCACTTCAGCCAAGATATCCAGGATATTGCACGGCAAACCCGACCGTAACCTACAGTAAATAGAGTATACAGTCGATGACAGCCTTGTCGTAAGTCTCGCTCTCTAAGGCGACCTCTCCCAGCAGAAGGTGCACTTCAGCCAAGATATCCAGGATACTGCACGGTAAACCCGACCGTAACCTACAGTAAATAGAGTATACACTTGTGCCGACTTGTGTGTCGATGACAGCCTTGTCGTAAGTCTCGCTCTCTAAGGCGACCTCTCCCAGCAGAAGGTGCACTTCAGCCAAGATATCCAGGATACTGCACGGTAAACCCGACCGTAACCTAAAGTAAATAGAGTATACACTTGTGCCGACTTGTGTGTCGATGACAGCCTTGTCGTAAGTCTCGCTCTCTAAGGCGACCTCTCCCAGCAGAAGGTGCACTTCAGCCAAGATATCCAGGATACTGCACGGTAAACCCGACCGTAACCTACAGTAAATAGAGTATACACTTGTGCCGACTTGTGTGTCGATGACAGCCTTGTCGTAAGTCTCGCTCTCTAAGGCGACCTCTTCCAGCAGAAGGTGCACTTCAGCCAAGATATCCAGGATACTGCACGGTAAACCCGACCGTAACCTACAGTAAATAGAGTATACACTTGTGCCGACTTGTGTGTCGATGACAGCCTTGTCGTAAGTCTCGCTCTCTAAGGCGACCTCTCCCAGCAGAAGGTGCACTTCAGCCAAGATATCCAGGATACTGCACGGTAAACCCGACCGTAACCTACAGTAAATAGAGTATACACTTGTGCCGACTTGTGTGTCGATGACAGCCTTGTCGTAAGTCTCGCTCTCTAAGGCGACCTCTCCCAGCAGAAGGTGCACTTCAGCCAAGATATCCAGGATACTGCACGGTAAGCCCGACCGTAACCTACAGTAAATAGAGTATACACTTGTGCCGACTTGTGTGTCGATGACAGCCTTGTCGTAAGTCTCGCTCTCTAAGGCGACCTCTCCCAGCAGAAGGTGCACTTCAGCCAAGATATCCAGGATACTGCACGGTAAACCCGACCGTAACCTAAAGTAAATAGAGTATACACTTGTGCCGACTTGTGTGTCGATGACAGCCTTGTCGTAAGTCTCGCTCTCTAAGGCGACCTCTCCCAGCAGAAGGTGCACTTCAGCCAAGATATCCAGGATACTGCACGGTAAACCCGACCGTAACCTACAGTAAATAGAGTATACACTTGTGCCGACTTGTGTGTCGATGACAGCCTTGTCGTAAGTCTCGCTCTCTAAGGCGACCTCTCCCAGCAGAAGGTGCACTTCAGCCAAGATATCCAGGATACTGCACGGTAAACCCGACCGTAACCTACAGTAAATAGAGTATACACTTGTGCCGACTTGTGTGTCGATGACAGCCTTGTCGTAAGTCTCGCTCTCTAAGGCGACCTCTCCCAGCAGAAGGTGCACTTCAGCCAAGATATCCAGGATACTGCACGGTAAACCCGACCGTAACCTACAGTAAATAGAGTATACACTTGTGCCGACTTGTGTGTCGATGACAGCCTTGTCGTAAGTCTCTTTCACTCTCAATCAATTTTTTTTTATTCATGTTACACTCCACAGACACCAGGGCCTGTGCTCTTTGCATTCCTTTTTTAATATGTTTTGAACAATATTTCTTAAAACTAAGACTTTACTAGACAACTCTTCATTAAAATAAATTTAAACGTAATAAAATAAATTAGACTACAACATAATGCGTAAATGCCGGGAGCAGTCTGATCTCCACAAGCGATCTTCACCGATTTCCGAGCTAAATTTTAATCCGTTTATTATAAAAACTGTTTCGATAACCCAACCACAGTTTGCTATGTTGCAATTCAAAGATGTACAAAAAGACATTTATAAAAGCATAATTTTAATTAGTCTCTATTATAAATAGAGAACAATGGCCGAAACTTTATTGTCTAGTGATAGATCAGCGCCACACAAGTCGGCGGATGGGAATTTATGCGCAGAACGCTGCGTAAAAGGCAAAATATAGGTATGCGCGGGAGCCAGAGAGACGAGACGCCGGGGCACACCTGCCCGCTCCCTACGCCCGTGCTCACTACTCTGCCACTTGTGTAGGCATATTATAATTAGCTAATCACGGCGAAGTATCATCTGCGGCTAACTTCTCATCCGCCGACTTGTGTAGCGATACTTATGACAGTGATTTGGAAGTATTGGAGCAGCTCTCGGATTGGGATATTGAGGATACTGAAGATGACGAAGATTCATCAGAACCACGAAGAAGTTAATGCCACATCAACCATACTCAGTCCAACCATTAAGTACCTAGTACTTAATGAGTCTAACTGATGCAGAATTTACATTCCGATTTTGGCTGAACAAAGCTGCAGTAGAATTGCTTTTATCAGAAATAATGCTACATTTAAAAGTAACCTCGAAGCGCTATGTATGTACATCTTTAAAATGTAAACAATTGACAACAATCTATGTAACTAAGATCGATAAGATAGTATTGATCATCTCCTAATTACTCGTATTTACAGAAATAATGGAGTTGCACCACTTCATCAGTCACTAGCACTCCGATTTTACTCATTGGGTACAATACTCATTTCTGTAGCGAATTTCGTGGGAGTTTCAAAATTGACTGCCAACAGAATAGTTCAGGACATATCTAAAGCCATAGCCATGCTTTACAATAAATATATTGTAATGCACTCAAATACATTTACTGTTGAAGTTAAAGTAAATGGCGACAATACACGTCATATGGTTGCCAGATACGAATATACGACATATACATATTTTTAAATGCATACTTAGATAATGTAGTATTACAAACGGGGGAGCCGTTTGCAGCACCACAAGTTAAGAGAGGATTAGAGAGAACCTGTAATGTGGCAAGCGGGGGAGCCGGTTGCAGCACCACAGGTTAAGAGTATCAGAGTAAACTGTAGCGTTACAAACGGGGTAGCCGTTTGCAGCACCACAGGTAAAGAGAGGATTAGAGAGAGAAAACTGTAATGCGGCAAGCGGGGGAGCCGGTTGCAGCACCACAGGTAAAGAGTCTCAAAGTAAGTACCGGTAATGTTGCAAGCGGGGGAGCCGGTTGCAACACCTCTAGTTACGAGACTTCAGAGAACCTACCCCAAGAGTCCTGCCTAGTGGTTAGGATTCCTAACGGTTCGAAGAAAGGAGATTAATATAGAAAACTAACCATACTGTTTACACATTTAATCATTTCACCATATAAATAACACTGCACTTATAGTCTATATGTTTTTCTTGAAGCGAATAGAGAGAGAATTTTGAAAAGAGTCCGTGGAATGTTAGCCTAACAGGGGAGGGGTAGCACACAAAGAAAACACACTGGAGGCCGGCCGAGGTTGGAGCGTAGACAAGCTGGACCCGCCGATAGACGTAGCGCCAGCAGGGCGTTGGAGATAGAAGCGCCTGTAGCGCCAGCTGTGCGTTAACGTGTATACGCCCGTGATGTTGTGGCGCTTGAGGTGGAGGCGCCTGTGCGCTAGCTGGGCACTAGCGTGAAGACGCCCGTGGTGTTGTTGTGGCGCTTGAGGTGGAGGCGCCTGTAGCGCTAGCTCGGTACACCAAGATAAGTGGCAAGGTCAGTGGCCCCAAAAGATGAGGTCCTCCTGTAACAAGGCCAAAGAGACCGAAGCCTCGCGAAGAAAAATTACCAGACGCTCATGCTGTCTTCTCTGCAGGACCCGTCACCACGTTCAAAGATCACACGTTAACATGAACTAACACCACATATATACTTTCATAAAAATACCACAAGACATGCACCATCTTTCGTGTCTCCTTGATGACTTCCCTCTCCAGACTGCCTGAATTTTAAAACAAGGATCGCTGATCCTGTCAAAAGCAATTTAAAATTTTCGTACATAGAATAATTGTTAGTTGGCAGTGATATCGTTAAAAAAGTTTGAATGTAGAGAAGCTAACAAAAAGGTTAGTTTCTCTACATTTCCCCCAAAACCCCAGAAAAATTTTCACTCATTGAAAATTTTGCAGGTTGAGAACAAGACCTTGACCATCCAGACAGATTCACACACATCTTCCATAGTCCCTCGCACGCACACTCAATCATAAGTTGGGGTTATGGTTCACAATCCATGATGACCATACTCCACAAGGAATTATCATTTGATTATAACGAAGGCTTATTTTTTTAGAATTAGGTGTCGTAACCCGCACCTTTTCGAAAACCCGATAAAAGTCAAGATAAATAATATTTACAAGTTACACATATGGCCTAAGTAAGCCTTAATACTTTTCAGAGATATGAAGAGAAAAATTAATTTTCTATTCAAATGTTAAAGTTAATATTTAAATTGCAACGTGTGCAATTTGAAATATCAAAAGATAAAAGCACAATATAGGCTTTATTGGTATCTTAACCATTGTGCAAGCCTTTTATTATTAATAAAGATAAATCAAGGGTATTACAAAAAATAAGCCAAAGGGTTTAGATTCTTTGTGAAGCATTAACAGGTAGTACTTTTGTACGTAAAAAAGAATTACACGAAGACATAATCATAACATTATTAGTACTCAGTATACACCAAACAAAACGAAACTATTACAACATTCTTAAGAAAACAAAAACATAGATCACCACTAGTTAAAAAATAAAAAAAAAAAGAAAAATCATTATAATATATTATACAAGTTAGCATTTAATATCTTTAACATGCCATCTACCTCTCGAACCGTTAGGGTCCTCCAAGACAAAGACCAAAGAGGACAATTTTTCAACAATTTTACATTTTATGTACTTCGGCGCAAGTTTTGCGCTGAAATATGCACCAGCATTACTTTGTACGTAATTTTTTCGCCAAACTATGTCCCCGACATTAAATTCTCTGAAATCCCGTCTTAGATTGTAATTTGTAGCGTTTCTAGAGTGAGCTGTGTGAATAGCAACTTGTACTTTATCGAAAATTGTGGAAAGTAACCCTAAATTATGGGCATAAATGTCTCGAGGAACGAAGATGACGCTGTCAAGATTAGAACAGGAACTATAGTATGACCCGCAAGGAATTGTTTCACGGCCAAATACAAGATACGATGGAGTAAAACCGGTCGTGACATTTACTGCACTATTTAAAGCCATTTGAATCTTTTTCAAATGATTGTCCCATGATCTATGATCATCACCGACTAACTGAGCTAAAGCCGTTATAATAGTTCTGTTATAACGTTCTGTTGGGTTGACTTGAGGACAATATCTAGGTGAATAAAAGACGAAAGGTATGTTATAACGGTTAAGAAAATTACGAAACTCATGAGATTGTAGCTGAGAACCGTTATCCATAATTATAGTTTGTGGTATGCCATGTACCAAAAATACATGATTTTCTAATTCACGAATGATATTAGGGGCAGTAGCTCGCTTAATCGGGAATATGAGACAATATTTAGAAAAAGAACACGTGACCACTAAGATATGTTGGTTACGTTGTCTTGACATTGGGAATGGACCCATTAGGTCTAAAGAAATATTCTGCCATGGCCTTGAGCAGATTTTAGGTTTGCCCATAGGACCATAAGGTGAATGATTCGAATATTTATAAGAGAGACAAGTTTCACAAGTCGAGCACATATTGGCCACATCCTTAAACATACCGGACCAATAAAATCTCAAGCAAAGTTTTTTATAAGTTTTAAATATCCCAATATGTGGGCTGTTATCGGATAGCCCATGACAAGACTTAATTATTTCATTCCTCTCTGCTGGAGGAGGAACTTCTTTCCACGCAAAATCTTCGTTAAAGTAATTAGGTGTGTCAAAGTGACGGTATAATTTGCCATCGACGATTTTGTAATTTGGATAAGCATCGGGGTTATCATGACAATTGGCAAACAATTGATTAAAATAATTTTGTCGAGAATCAACATTTGCAGCTACTGGTTCGGTAAAATCAATGACTGCAACGTTAGGTGTTTTACAACGTGAAAGAAGATCAGGAACAACATTCTCTTTACCCTTTTTATGTTTCAGAATGAAGTTAAAACAAGATAAGCGAATAGTCCAACGCGCTAATCTCCCAGAAGGATTGGACAAATTTTGAAACCACTTCAAAGCTGCGTGATCAGTATAAATAGTAAAAGGTTTACCGTTATCAAGATAACAACGCCAATGTTCAAGAGCGCTAATAACTGCTAGTGTTTCACGTTCAGTTGTTGAATAGTTTTGCTCATGCTTATTTAAAGTTCTGCTCATATACGCTATAACCACTTCTTTGTCGTCTTTTATTTGACTTAACATAGCTCCGATACCAAAATTGGACGCATCACAGTGAACAGAGAAAGGTAGATCAAAATCAGGACATGCTAAAATAGGCGTAGAAATCAAATGCTCTTTTAGCTTATTGAAAGCAGCATCAGCATCATCGTTCCAGATAAACTTTTTAGAAACATTCTTGCCCGATGACGTTAGTTTACAAAGAGGCGAAGCAATAGAACTAAAATTGGGTATGAAACGTCGGAACCAACTACACGTACCCAAGAATTGTCGTACTTCTTTCTTAGAAGTAGGAACAGGGTAAGCGATGATAGCTTCTATCTTTTCGGGATCAGCACGAAGACCTAGCTCATCCACGACATAACCCAGATATTTAAGCTCTTTACGAAAAAATTTGCTCTTTTCAAAGTTGATGGTTAATCCAGCATAAGAAAGCTTTTGGTGAACTTTAAGTAGAAGAGATATATGCTCATCAAAAGAATCGCTTATTATTATTATGTCGTCCAAATAGCAAAATACCTTATTGTCAAACTCTGGAGTAAATAAGGTATCCATCAACCTTTGTTGAGTAGCTGGAGCGTTAGTTAAACCAAAAGGCATAACTGTAAATCTATACATTCCACGACCAGGGACGTAGAAACCAGTCTTATCTCTATCGTCAGGATGCAGCGGAATTTCCCAAAAAGCTTTAGCAATATCAATACTTGATAGATATTTAGCATTTTTGAGGTTATCTAGTATTTCCGAAATAAAGGGAAGACTATAAGCATCCTTGCAAGTGACTGCATTCAATTTCCTGCTATCAACACAAAAACGCCATTCTCCATTCTTTTTTGGAGTAATAAGAACTGGAGATAGCCAAGGGCTTTCGCATAATTCAATAACTTTTAAGTCAAGCATTTTATCGACTTCAACAATAAGAGCTTTTTGTTTTTCTGGAGAAAGTCGATAACACCTTTGTTTGATAGGTAAAGCATCACCTGTATCAATCCGGTGTGATATCAGATTAGTACGACCCAAATGACCTTTTTCTTCAAAAGAAATCGATTTAAAACGTTCAATCATAGCCTTAGCTATTTCACTTTGATTATTAGAAAGATGGTTAAACGAAGTAACCTTCTTTTCAATAGAACAAGACACAAGCTCCTTATGTTCAGAGTTAACTTCAAGAGAAAGTATTTTAGGCGTTAAGTCAAACTTTTCCCAAAAATCCCAACCAAGAATTAAGGAAGGGTAAATATCAGGGAAGACGAAAGCTTTAATAAATTTTATCCGATTATTAAATTTGATCGGGAGATGAAAGTAACCCAATGACGTAGATTTTTGTTTATTAGCAACCATGACTTGAAATGATGATTTGTATAACTTGAAACCTAACTTTAAAATATCCTTATGAGAATTGTTACCTAAAATAGTAATACAACTCCCACTATCTAATAAACCCGAAAAAGATTGTTCATTAATAGATACATTAATAAATGGTCTATTAAAATCTTTTTCTTTGTCATAAGACACAGCAGTTGTCCTATAACAAAACATAAAATTTCGAACCGTATTCAACCATTGCTGCCAATCATTAGAATCACTGTAAGATTTAGAAACATCATTCAAGTCATTATTTAGTTTTTTTGATTTAAAGTAACGGAGCACTTAGGACAGTCTGTTACTTTTACACCTTGTAGACCACATTTGAAACAAACCAAAGTCCTTGGTTTAGTACAAGTTTTTAAAGAATGGCCTGTGACTCTACAACGTTGGCAGAAATTATAGAAATGAGGCGTAGGAATCGTCTGCGGTTGCGAGTTTAAGGGGTGAGATTCCTTAACGACTTCACTTGATTTCAAAACATTTTTAGAAAATCCAGAAGTTGAGGGACGATAGTTAAAATCCTTTGCCCAGGAGGCATCATTATGGAGAGGTTCATGAAAACTAGAATTCTTATCCATACAATTCTCATACAATTGACAAACATTAATCAGCTCGTTAAGAGTTTTTACTTCCTTCAAAGCTACAAAAATCGAATAACAAGGTCGAATGTTACGCAGAATAATATGTAACTTTTCAGCATCTGGTAACTGTGTTTGTAGGCGGGAAAACATACCCGATATTATCGAAACAAAAACAGCTATTGTCTCATCTTTTCCTTGAGTTCGCTTACGAATCGCTTCCAAGAGTTTATAATCGAAGTCAAATTCACCAAAGTCTCTAATCAACAAACTTTTGATTTCTTCCCAAGCTAATGAGTCATTTTGAGAGATTTGAAACCTAAGCCAATGTAAAGCATCACCTTTAAAGATTTCAAAGGCATGTTTGACAATACCTTCATCAGAAATGCTTTTAGAACGACGGAACTCTTCCATCTTTTGCAAGAAAGAGCGAGGGCATGATTTTCCATCATATGTCAAACTTTTAAAATCAACCATGACATTAGAATGAGAGACTTGAGTATTCTTTGTTAAAGCATTGACTAAGGTAAGCAACACTTCTTGTGGTAGAAGTATAGATTGTGTAGAATTCGAAGTGCTTTCCTGTATTGTAGGTCTATGCGGAACAGATTCAGCCTTTGAGAATAGTGTCTCAGGTTGATGATCTCTATGTTCAGTTCGGGGTGAAACCGAAACTGATCCAGAAGGAGAATCGTCATGGTCTTGAGTATTATCAATACTCGGTAGATGCTCGAAGTTGCTATGAACTGCATCGAATCTTTTCTTAATTGAAAAAAAATCGCTCCTTAAAACTTTGTAGTTTTGCTTTAAGGATTCTTCCGAAATCGTTGAAACGTCAATACGATCAAGACGAAAATGAGTATGATTCAAAAATGATTCAACCTTCTTAGTTAGCAACCTATCCGGAGAAGACTCTAACATTGAAACTTTATCCTTGATATACTTCAAAGTCTTTGACACTTGATCTAAGTCAACGGACACTGAGAAAACCGACTTGGAAATGACTTCAGCTGGTTTAAGTATAGATAGTCTTTCCAATTGCTCCTTGAGAGAGGAAACACTGCCTGAAGGTGTTTCATGACGAATTGAGATCTCATATTCAAGTTCAAGTTTGTTTAAATGAGAATAAACGATGTTTTTAGCCATTTTTTTTAAATCTAATAGGTATTAGATTATAAATAATAAGATACGACTTATTACCAAAGATAAGCAAGAAATATTAGTTATAAAATAGTATTAGATCAATTAACTAATATTCAATTGTACTTACACATCTGAAATATTAATAAATTATGGTTAGTGAGAACATGAGCATAAAATTCACATGAGCAAATCTCGTTCAACAAAAATAAGGTTAAAAAAATCACCTAGTACCTTGAAACGTATTGTGAATGTAGGAATACTTCAGCTGTAAGCCAAGACAACTTACAACCTGCATGTAACGTACACTGAGAGGATATTCTCCTCCAGCTCGTCGTATAGTCTTCCAAACCCCAACTTGTAGGTGACCGATAGGTTTAACACCTCCAAGTGAAGAATGGATGTCGATTACAGTGGTAATCGGGTAGTAGTGCTTGTATGAGAGGGTGCGGTATTATGTTGTTTAAATGTACTGTAGAGTCAATGACTGAAGATGTATGAGAGCAGAGAGAAACTCGCGGAATAATATAATATACACGTAATACCTGGTAGTAATAGAATATAATTTATATATGAGGCCAAGTGTTGATAATATCAACACTTATACATATTATGTACTACTATGTACTACGAAAGTATAATGAGTGTTCAGCTGTAAGTTAGGTAACTTACAAACTGTATGTGACGTACACTGAGAGGATACTCTCCTCCAGCTCGCCGTTTAGTCTCCCAAACCCCAACTTGAAGGTGACCGTTAGGTTTAAACACCGCCAAGCGAAGAATGGGTGTAGGTTACAGAGGTAACCAGGTAGTAAGTGACTGTATGTAGGGGTGTGGTATTTATGTAGCCTGTGTACTGTAAAGTCAAGTATAGAGTAATGTATGGAGAATTGGAGTATGATAACCAAAAGAATCCAAAAATACCGAAGGTGTAAGCGATGGGTGGATACTTGTGAAAGTATCGGTTTAGAATTTAGAAAAAAAAGAAAACAAGTAACAGTAAAATAAGAAAATATAAGGAGTCAGGGGTGGATAAGTTAAAAGGTTGGGCGCCAAACTGTAGTGTTACAAACGGGGGAGCCGTTTGCAGCACCACAAGTTAAGAGAGGATTAGAGAGAACCTGTAATGTTGCAAGCGGGGAAGCCGGTTGCAGCACCACAGGTTAAGAGTATCAGGATAAACTGTAATGTTACAAACGGGGAAGCCGTTTGCAGCACCACAAGTTAAGAGAGGATTAGAGAGGAAAACCTGTAATGCGGCAAGCGGGGGAGCCGGTTGCTGCACCACAGGTTAAGAGTATCAGAGTAAACTGTAGCGTTACAAACGGGGGAGCCGTTTGCAGCACCACAGATAAAGAGAGGATTAGAGAGAGAAACCTGTAATGCGGCAAGCGGGGGAGCCGGTTGCAGCACCACAGGTAAAGAGTATCAAACTGTAGCGTTGCAAGCGGGGGAGCCGATTGCAACACCACAAGTTACGAGACTTCAGAGAACCTACCCCAAGAGTCCTGCCTAGTGGTTAGGATTCCTAACGGTTCGAAGAAAGGAGATTAATATAGAAAACTAACCCTACTGTTTACACATTTAATCATTTCACCATATAAATAACACTGCACTTATAGTCTATATGTTTTTCTTGAAGCGAATAGAGAGAGAATTTTGAAGAGTCCGTGGAATGTTAGCCTAACAGGGGAGGGGTAGCACACAAAGAAAACACACTGGAGGCCGGCCGAGGTTGGAGCGTAGACAAACTGGACCCGCCGATAGACGTAGCGCCAGCAGGGCGTTAGCGTGTATACGCCCGTGATGTTGTGGCGCTTGAGGGGAGGCGCCTGTGCGCTTGCTGGGCACTAGCGTGAAGACGCCCGTGGTGTTGTTCTGGCGCTTGAGGTGGAGGCGCCTGTAGCGCTAGCTCGGTACTCCAAGGTAAGAGGCAAGGTCAGTGGCCCCAAAAGATGAGGTCCTCCTGTAACAAGGTCAAAGAGACCGAAGCCTCGCGAAGAAAAATTACCAGACGCTCATGCTGTCTTCACTGCAGGACCCGTCACCACGTTCAAAGATCACACGTTAACATGAACTAACACCACATATACTTTCATAAAAATACCACAAGACATGCACCATCTTTCGTGTCTGCTTGATGACTTCCCTCTCAAGACTGCCCGAATTTTAAAACAAAGATCGCTGATCCTGTCAAAAGTATTATTTTATTACATTTTCATAATTAGAATTGTTAGTTGGCAGTGTTATCGTTAAAAGAGTTTGAATGTAGAGAAGCTAACAAAAAGGTTAGTTTCTCTACGAAATGTAGAGAAACTAACCTTTTTGTTAGCTTCTCTACATTCAAACTTTTTTAACGATATTACTGCCAATTAACAATTATTCTATGTACGAAAATTTTAAATTGCTTTTGACAGGATCAGCGATCCTTGTTTTAAAATTCAGGTCAGTCTTGAGAGGGAAGTCATCAAGGAGACACGAAAGATGGTGCATGTCTTGTGGTATTTTTATGAAAGTATATGTGGTGTTAGTTCATGTTAACGTGTGATCTTTGAACGTGGTGACGGGTCCTGCAGAGAAGACAGCATGAGCGTCTGGTAATTTTTCTTCGCGAGGCTTCGGTCTCTTTGGCCTTGTTACAGGAGGACCTCATCTTCTGGGGCCACTGACCTTGCCACTTATCTTGGTGTACCGAGCTAGCGCTACAGGCGCCAGAACAACACCACGGGCGTCTTCACGCTAGTGCCCAGCTAGCGCACAGGCGCCTCCACCTCAAGCGCCACAACACCACGGGCGTATATACGCTAACGCACAGCTGGCGCTACAGGCGCTTCTATCTCCAGCGCCCTGCTGGCGCTACGTCTATCGGCGGGTCCAGCTTGTCTACGCTCCAACCTCGGCCGGCCTCCACTGTGTTTTCTTTGTGTGCTACCCCTCCCCTGTTAGGCTAACATTCCACGGACTCTTCAAAATTCTCTCTCTATTCGCTTCAAGAAAAACATATAGACTATAAGTGCAGTGTTATTTATATGGTGAAATGATTAAATGTGTAAACAGTATGGTTAGTTTTCTATATTAATCTCCTTTCTTCGAACCGTTAGGAATCCTAACCACTAGGCAGGACTCTTGGGGTAGGTTCTCTGAAGTCTCGTAACTTGTGGTGTTGCAACCGGCTCCCCCGCTTGCAACATTACCGGTTCTTACTCCGATACTCTTAACCTGTGGTGCAGCAACCGGCTCCCCCGCTTGCCGCATTACAGGTTTCTCTCTCTAATCCTCTCTTTACCTGTGGTGCTGCAACCGGCTCCCCCGCTTGCAACGCTACAGTTTGATACTCTTTACCTGTAGTGCTGAAACCGGCTTCCCCGCTTGCAACATTACAGGTTCTCTCTAATTCTCTCTTAACTTGTGGTGCTGCAAACGGCTCCCCCGTTTGTAACGCTACAGTTTACTCTGATACTCTTAACCTGTGGTGCTGCAACCGGCTTCCCCGCTTGCCACATTACAGGTTCCTCTCTAATCCTCTCTTAACTTGTGGTGCTGCAAACGGCTCCCCCGTTGTAACATTACAATAATTACTAATATGTTTTCGGTGCATCAGTCATGAGTTATTGCTATACATTGGTCTTCTCTCTCAATGAGTTTGATCTTACGCGTGCCATGTACTCGTACGCATTATTTGTATTAGCATTCTTTGGGGCTACGTGTAATAGTTTTTATACTACACCTGCTCGGAAAGTACCTTGATACTTTATCAAATTTACGGTAGAAAGTACGTCATTGCATATCGAACAAATATGCGGCGAGAAAACGCATCTGAGCGGGAGAGAAAAGTGTATGAAAATCCATTTCTTAAGTGGTTTTTCTTTTTTAATTTTGGGTAAGACTATGCGCTGGTAACCTAAATCAAAAGCCAAAAGTTTTTACAGTGAGTTTTTATCTCCAAGTTCGCAAAATGACACTGGCCACTAGCTGTGTGTTGGATGGTGTCAAACAATTTGAAAAAAGAACATGTGAAAATTGCAGACGCCATTGGCGCCATTTTCAATTTGTGTGTTGTCTGAGGATTCAGTTATTAGTAAAGATTTAGTTTTTTATTTTCCTCGTAGGTGTAGTATAAAGCACTATGTATCACTCGAGAGAAAGTGCGATTCCCGATCTCGGGTGTTTTAAAGCCCTCGCCTACGGCTCGGGCTTCAAACGACACCCTCGACGTTAATCGGTCACTTTCTCCTCTCGGTGAACAATGTACTATTCTATCTGCAATGTGCTAAGATTGGGCGAAGAAGATGGCTCCCTTTTTTCTTTTCTCAATTTGAATCTGTTTGATTCTTGACTATCAGTTTATGTACTTTTAAATAACCAACGTTACCCTTCTTTAGCTGCTCTTCAAGTTTCTGTTGTAATGCTTTGCGTGTTTCTAATATTTCCTTTGTATAGTCTTCCTTCACATATATGTTATTCACGTTATAAATGAAATTAAAATAGAACGGGGAGAGTTTGTGGATTTCCAATTCTAAAAGCGTTCATAATTTAGTGTTCTCGCAGATAGAGTTCTAGGTAGCCATTAAGTTTTTCAGTTAGATATTTCACTATGGTTGAATCTTCTTGCTTATCTTCCTTTAATCCAAACAAAAGTATATTACTTTTATTTTTATCTATTTCCAATCCTTTCATTTTTTCTTTCAGTTCGTTTAAGTTCTTTGTTTTCTTCGTCCAATTTTTTAAACCATTCATCAATTTGTTGTACTACATTTTTTGTAACTGCTTCCGTTATAGTCTGTTGCCACATTTCCTTTTGATTTTTTTTAAATAGTATTTGCATTTATCCATATTTCAAAAAAAGTCTTGATATTTTAATTCCCGGTTTTTATGGGTAATTTTTGAAACCTGACAACACTAATTATCACTGATAAAAACACAAGTTTAACAAAATAATACAATTCGGCGACTTGATTTTTCCACGTTCCTGCCAAAACTTCTCACCAACTTTCGCAAAACAGATAAATCTGACAATGTCAGACTGACATATGGTTAGCTCATTTACGTTCCGTTGTCAACAAACGGGGTGTGAGGATATGATTTTTATTTATTAGGTATTTGTTATAACACGTGTTTCACTGTGTCTAAAATATAAAGTTCGTGATAAATTGATAACTGATTACGACGTAAAAACCCAAAAGTGTGCATATTTTCTAAATTCCTTAGTAGGTTCATAACGGATTCGCAATAAAGTCTGCTTAAACTAAAACGTACGGGAGGGAACTTCTAAAAACAGATCCATCTGCAATCGATCTGAAAATCGATCGACGTTTGCTAATCGTTGATATTGGGACGCAGATTGGAGATCGATCGGGAGATCGCAGCCGATCTCGGATTGGACCGATCTATCGATCGAGGATTCGATATTGGGACCGGCCGTAACTTTCCAGAGCAATATAATCCTGTCATAAGAGTCACGCTAAATGCAACTGTAACCCACATTAATAGAGTATACTAACGCATATTAATGACGGCCTTGTCGTAAATCTCGCTCTCAAAGGCGACCTCTCCCAGAGCAGGAGCACTTTAGCCAAGATACCCAGGATACTGCGCGCTAAATTCAACCATAACCCACAGTAATAGAGTATACTAACGCATGTCAATAACCACCTTGTCGGAAGTCTCGCTTTCTAAGGCGACCTCTCCCAGCGCGATGTGACTTTAGCTAAAAAAGTATGGATACTGCACAGTAAACCCGACCGTAATCCATAGTAATAGAGTGTACTAACGCATATATATCAATGACGGTCTTGTCGTAAGCCTCGCTCTCTAACGCGGCGTCTATCAAAGCTATGTAAACCTGTCATAAGAGTCACGCTAAATTCAACCATAACCCACATTAATAGAGTATACTAACGCATATATGACGGTCTTGTCGTAAGTCTCGCTCTCTAACGCGACGTCTCCCAAAGCTATGTAAACCTGTCATAAGAGTCACGCTAAATTCAACCATAACCCACAGTAATAGAGTATACTAACGCATATATATCATTGACGGCCTTGTCGTTAGTCTCGCTCTCTAACGCGACGTCTCCCAAAGCGATATAAACCTGTCATAAGAGTCACGCTAAATGCGACCGTGACCCACAGTAATAGAGTATACTAACGCATATATATCATTGACGGCCTTGTCGTAAGTCTCGCTCTCTAACGCGACGTATCCCAAAGCTATGTAAACCTGTCATAAGAGTCACGCTAAATTAAACCATAACCCACATTAATAGAGTATACTAACGCATATATGACGGTCTTGTCGTAAGTCTCGCTCTCTAACGCGACGTCTCCCAAAGCTATGTAAACCTGTCATAAGAGTCACGCTAAATTCAACCATAACCCACAGTAATAGAGTATACTAACGCATATATATCATTGACGGCCTTGTCGTAAGTCTCGCTCTCTAACGCGACGTCTCCCAAAGCGATATAAACCTGTCATAAGAGTCACGCTAAATTCAACCATAACCCACAGTAATAGAGTATACTAACGCATATATATCATTGACGGCCTTGTCGTAAGTCTCGCTCTCTAACGCGACGTATCCCAAAGCTATGTAAACCTGTCATAAGAGTCACGCTAAATTAAACCATAACCCACATTAATAGAGTATACTAACGCATATATATCATCGACGGTCTTGTCGTAAGTCTCGCTCTCTAACGCGACGTCTCCCAAAGCGATATAAACCTGTCATAAGAGTCACGCTAAATTAAACCATAACCCACATTAATAGAGTATACTAACGCATATATATCATTGACGGTCTTGTCGTAAGTCTCGCTCTCTAACGCGACGTCTCCCAAAGCGATATAAACTTGTCATAAGAGTCACGCTAAATTAAACCATAACCCACATTAATAGAGTATACTAACGCATATATGACGGTCTTGTCGTAAGTCTCGCTCTCTAACGCGACGTCTCCCAAAGCGATATAAACCTGTCATAAGAGTCACGCTAAATGCGACCGTGACCCACAGTGATAGAGTATACTAACGCATATCAATGACGGCATAATCGTAAGTATCGCTCTCTAAGGAGACCTCTCCCAGCAGAAGGTGCACTTCAGCCAAGATATCCAGGATACTGCACGGTAAACCCGACCGTAACCTACAGTAAATAGAGTATACAGTCGATGACAGCCTTGTCGTAAGTCTCGCTCTCTAAGGCGACCTCTCCCAGCAGAAGGTGCACTTCAGCCAAGATATCCAGGATATTGCACGGCAAACCCGACCGTAACCTACAGTAAATAGAGTATACTAACACATGTCAATGACGGCCTTGTCGTAAGCCGCGCTCTCTAACGCGACGTCTCCCAAATCAATATAAACCTGTCATAAGAGTCACCCTAAATGCGACCGTAACCCACAGTAATAGAGCATACTAACGCATATCAATGACGGCCTTGTCGTAAGTCTCGCTCTCTAAGGCGACCTCTCCCAGAGCGAGGTGCACTTCTGCAAGAAGCGCGCGCGCACCGCCGTTGGCCGCGCCTTCTGCGCGTCGCACCAGTATACTGCGCGCTAAATCTGCAAACAAGAACAAAGGAAAAAAAATAACTTTTTGACCTCTAAAGACTTTGTTTGACAGGCATTTTCGGACGCCAAGCCTAGCGGTCAAAAGGTATAACGAAAACGCCCGATGATAGATTTGAAAAATAAAATCAAATTAATTCAAAGAGTTATCTTTGTGATAAGCATTTCAAAAATCTGAAGCGAACGCAGGATTTGAACCATGCCCCATCCGGGCAAGGGGCATGGTTCAAATCCTGCGTTCGCTTCAGATTTTTGAAATGCTTATCACAAAGATAACTCTTTGAGATAAAAATCTAGTGTGGAAAGCACTTAAAATAAACATCATAACATTGATTTAGCAGTGCGTCATCTCTCGTCAATCTTTAGAAGTTCTAATAACTTCTAGTTGAGTGATAACCTGTCTAATACGGGTATCACAGGTGGCGCCACCAACGCTATAAGTTGGGAAATGTAAGCACTTCAGAAATTTGAAGCTTGCGTAGGAGGCGAGCTAGCTCAGTGGTTAGAGCGTCGGGCTAGTGATCCGAAGGGGCATGGTTCAAATCCTGCGTTCGCTTCAGATTTTTGAAATGCTTATCACAAAGATAACTCTTTGAGATAAAAATCTAGTGTGGAAAGCACTTAAAATAAACATCATAACATCAAATTAATTGTTAAATTAAATGTTTAAAATAATGCTAAAAACGATTACATCTAGCTTTCAGCTCCAAATAAAAAAATATAGTTTAAAAAAAAAACTAAAAAACACGCTTAGGATTAATTATTTTTTCTGTCACTGTCACTCAATACACTTTGATACACACGCGCGCAGCGTTGGAAATGGACAGCAGGTTCAGTTGATGATCAAACATTTGACGATGTTGCACCAACGCCCTCTCCCGGTTTTCTTCGTTATATTGCGTATCAAACATTTGACGATGTTGCACCAACGCCCTCTCCCGGTTTTCTTCGTTATATTGCGTATCAAACATTTGACGATGTTGCACCAACGCCCTCTCCCGGTTTTCTTCGTTATATTGCGTATCAAACATTTGACGATGTTGCACCAACGCCCTCTCCCGGTTTTCTTCGTTATATTGCGTATCAAACATTTGACGATGTTGCACCAACGCCCTCTCCCGGTTTTCTTCGTTATATTGCGTATCAAACATTTGACGATGTTGCACCAACGCCCTCTCTCGGTTTTCTTCGTTATATTGCGTATCAAACATTTGACGATGTTGCACCAACGCCCTCTCCCGGTTTTCTTCGTTATATTGCGTATCAAACATTTGACGATGTTGCACCAACGCCCTCTCCCGGTTTTCTTCGTTATATTGCGTATCAAACATTTGACGATGTTGCACCAACGCCCTCTCCCGGTTTTCTTCGTTATATTGCGTATCAAACATTTGACGATGTTGCACCAACGCCCTCTCCCGGTTTTCTTCGTTATATTGCGTATCAAACATTTGACGATGTTGCACCAACGCCCTCTCCCGGTTTTCTTCGTTATATTGCGTATCAAACATTTGACGATGTTGCACCAACGCCCTCTCTCGGTTTTCTTCGTTATATTGCGTATCAAACATTTGACGATGTTGCACCAACGCCCTCTCTCGGTTTTCTTCGTTATATTGCGTCCGCCTCTGGATGAAAGTTCAGGATAACGCGTGTGCGCTCGAAATGTATCCAGAGTGTTCCAATTCAGTTCCAAAGCTAAACTTATAATAATACCGCACTTCATAGGGGGTTAAAAAATATTGAGCGTTAAATATAAAATGGGATGAACGAAGATGTTACGAGTTTATTCCGTTATTTGTGTACCCAACGCAGTACGCTAAACCATACTTCTTGGTGTCTGTGAACATCAGGGGAGGCATCACGCAGTAGCGAATTCATAACGTTAGCTCCGTGATTGGCGGGGATGGGCGCAGCTTGTAACTAACTTCACAGACGTCAAGAAGATTGAATTCGCCCAAAACTATAGTAAAGATGAATATTTAGTGTATTATTAACTTAGCTCAAAGACTTATTTAATAATATTTTTATTACTTTATAACATTGTAAATAGTGGTTATTATTCGTCTTGTGAGCCCTCTCACTATGTACATAATTATAATTTGTTAATAAGTACTTATACCTAAGTTCAATTAGGTCATATTAAAGTTCCTAAATAAAATGTATAATAGATATATAACACTTAAGTGTTCGGTATAGTTAGTTTGAATAGTACTTAATTTGATTATTCTCTAAGTTAATACATTTCACGTAGGGAAGCTTGTGTAATATATATTGTCTAACCAAGTTACATATTTTTAATATTGCACGCCCGTAATGGGTCCACTATTGGAACTAATATTTATTATAACATCTTTGTACATAGTGTTGCAATAAACGATTTCTGATTTCTAGTTGAGCTTACAGACCCAAAAATCGGAATAGAGATTTGGCACGCGAGTGATATATCAGATAAAAGTTGAAGAAAACAATTAACGGCATCATGTTTCCGTATTTGACAGATGCGAAGTTAGCTACAAGCTGCGCAATATCCAATCAACGCGCATATTTATGCGAGCTTCAGTGAGAACTGGATATTGCGCAACTGTAGGAACAACATTTATTCTATCACTACATAGTATAAAACAAAGTCGCTTTCCGCTGTCTGTCCCTATGTATGCTTATATCTTTACAACTACGCAACGGATTTTGATGCGGTTTTCTTTAATAGGTAGAGTGATTCAATAGGAAGGTTTATATGTGTAATGCACCTGTGCGAAGCCGGGGCGGGTCGCTAGTGCTCTATAAAATTTAACTTGATCTCTGCGACAGCTGTCAGAAAAATCACGCCTATGAAGTCCTGAATTTCTTAATAGTACAGACAGTACCTGTCAATGTCATACTTTATGGGCATGCCGATTAGTGATGGGCGACGAATGATCGTGACCACAGAGTTTTAGATAGAGTTTTAATTAAAATATCGATACTTTATACTGACGATATTTTAAATAAAACTTAATTTATCATTAATTTTATTGTATATTTTAATATCATAACATTTTTTACATGTGTAATTAAATTAAACCCAATTATATGTAACATTAGCTTCGATAAATACTATCGTTACATTATTATGAGTATTTAATTAATATCATAACATTATTTACATGTGTACATACTTGATCTTAAATAACAGTAAGTAAATAAAATCCAATTTCTCACCTACAACTACTCATTCGATTTCATTACAACATTGTTTGAAAATCGATTTTTCCACCACTATCTCAACTATAAATATGTAAATCTTCTATGTCAATGTCACTGTCGCAGAGATCAAGTTAAATTTTATAGAGTATAGTTTAAAAAATGTATTAATTAGTTATCCTAAATTTGAGAGCTACGAGAAATGAATAAACAGGCACTTACCTAGCATCTCCCAGGCGAGCTGCAAGTTATCCACATCCTCTTCTCCACCTTCGTCCACCGCCATCATGGATTCATCACCCTCACCGTTTGTTGTGCCCTGGAAACATTAAGTGTAATTAAGAACATCAATAAAATAACAAGATCGCTCCCCAGAGTTGCACAATCTGGGGCCTTATTTTGTAAGCGCTCTGGCGTTCGGCTTCGCTTTTCCTCCCGCTCGCTCTCGCGGCGTGAGTAACTGGCGCGAGCAGGAGAAAAAGCGAAGCCGAACGTCAGAGCGCTTACAAAATAAGGCCGCTGGTCCTGCCTGCCTCTTTCTTCTATCGTAAGGCTAGACAGACGCCACCCTTTTATGGTGGACATTCTGCGCGTTATAACCAAGTGTTTCGATTTCGAATCCACATTCTTCATATGAACATGAGCAGCCAGAATTTGGAACACTTTGCCCGAGTCTGTCTTCCCACTAAAGTACAACATAAGTGTGTCTTCAATTCTGGAGTAAATAGGTACCTATCTTCTAGGTAAGCGCGTTACACCCTAGATAGCATAATATCTGATTAACATCAGGCAGTGTGTAGTTAAACAAACAAACCTATATGAAATAAATTATTTTTTTGCAAAAGATGGCATGACCGAGTTTAACCGTGTACAGAATTCGCGAAAAGTTCGTACGGATCGATGTAGCATTTTTCATATTATTGTTGATTTATCAAAAATGGCTCAGCTGATTTTGATAAAATTTAAATGGGACCAATTTCGAAGTATATTCTTTCTAATATAAGAAGAATTATCGAAATCGGACTAATATGTAAAAAATAATGCGTGATTACACATAAAAAAAATTACACATATACATATACGCGTCGAATTCAGCACCTCCTCCATTTCGTCGGTCAAAAATGAAAATTACACCTGTGTTATATTTTAATGATAATGTGGATAACATACCGGTTCTGCATCATCAGCAGTGCTGGTCCCCGGTTCCTCGTTGACAGTGCTGCTGGCAGGCTCCTCGGTGGTGGCCTCTGCATCATTCTTCTCCGCTGCACTGCTCACTTCACCATTCTCCGGGGCTGCCTCGGCTTCTCCATTTTGATCCTCCTCATTTTCTTCTTCATCTTAAATGAAATTGTATGCTGCATTATTATTATTATAACTTATAAAAACAAACTACTCATTATTAAAAACAAAGGTGAAATCAGTAGATGCACTTAATATTATAAATGCACTTAATATGATAGTACATAATATTATAAAGCAAAGTCGCCTTTTTGTGTCTGTCGGTGTATCCCCTTAGATCTTCTAAACTACACAACAGATTGCAATGGTTTTCAATATCTTTTAGAATATTTCTTACTAGCTGACCCGGCGAACTTCGTTCCGCCTAACAGTCGATTAACGTAGCCTAAGTTACTCCTTATTACATCAGCTACCTCCCAATAAAAGTCCCGTCAAAATCGGTAAAGCCATTTCAGAGATTAGCCGGAACAAACAGACAAAAATTAAAAAAAAAATATTTTGGTGTATGTACCGTATATATGTATATTCATATGCATGTAGTAAAAAACGGTTATTTCAATATTACAAACAGACACTCCAATTTTATTTATATGCATAGAAGATTTATACCTATAGTTAATTCGTAACCAGGCAAAGCCGGGACGAATAGCTCGTATTTGCATATTAAATAATCTGATGACCATTATGGTTTTTTGGTGTTTCTTACGACCTACTCATGGTGCCTAATACACAACAACATTCCATGCGCGACGTGAGTGCAGTTATCGCCCCTACACCTAAGAATAAAAACAGTGGCTAGATGAGTTTTCTTAAACTTACAATGAGTAGTCCAATGTAAATGCCAATAGCCTGATAAAAATTGAATTTCAGAAAACCCTTAAAGTTATCTAATACAGTCAGAAATATAGAAACTACCTTCATTATCATCTTCTTCTGCATCAGCATTGGCGGCGCCCGGCATGCCGTCACCTAGCACTCCACTTTCTTCTCGCGATAAACCCAGCAGGGCTTTACCATACCTGTCAATGTCAAAATGTTGTATTAACAGTTTTCAGATCTCTATTTCTGCAACAAAGAATGAAAATTATTAATTTAACTCAATAATAATATGGAAACAAAATGCTAGGTAGAAATTCACATACTCTGAAGTATAATGCAACAATAGATATTATAATAATAGAATAGCATGTTTTAAAATCTGCAATTCATAATGAAATTTGTTTGTATAAAATAAGTATCACATGAACTACATCTAGTACTTACTTACTTTTATGAAGTTTACTCTTGAAGTATGTATACAGGGTTATTTCTAATCAATTAGCATCCTCTTAGGGGCTTATTCTATACATCAAAACTAACAACATTTGTTCTGCGACTTTTGTCAAAACTAAAAAAAAAATCACCTGTTCCATACATTGTGCCGAGGGTGAACAATATTTTTCTATGGAACAACAACTTTTTTTTGAGAATTAATAAAAGTCGTAGAACAAAAGTTGTTAGTTTTGATGTACAGAATAAGCCCCTGAAAGGATGCTAATTGATTAGAAATAACTCTGTTAGTTTTAAGGGCGACGTCCACAAGTGGTATATTATTCAGAGAAAAATCAAACCAAGATGGTATACACATCATTAGAAAGCTTGTTTTATGGGCTTCCCAAAAATATTTAATCTATATATTTTCACCCCTCCAATTTTTTTTAAATGCGAAGAATAATTTGTATGACAAATAACAATACAGCTTATTATTTTTTCTAGTTTAGCAATAATAAAGTGCTCCTATCGTTATTTTACTTGCATTCGTAGCTGATTCTGCCACATTCATCTCTTAATTTGCTAAAATTAAAATTATAACCTACCAGTGTGACCAGTTAATAGGTACAACGTGACAAAAAAACACTTAAAAAGTGTGTCTAATGGGTAAAAATGCTTTTATTTAACTATTTGGAGGTTACTTAATCAGGATTGATAGAGATAAACTACCTATTGAGCCAATTATATTTATTTATCCTAATAAATTCAAAATTAATTTAAAAAAATCAGAGGGCTCTTTTTTGTTTTTAACAGTTGTAATAGACATAGATTTTTTGATTATTATTATACCAGCCTCCATACATTTTGTGGACATGTCCTTTAAAGTTTTAAGTGAGCTTCAGTCCGGATTGAGCTATTCACAGCTTGTGGCTAACTTGACATCCGATGACTTGTTTGATTTGGACTATCTATATTACCGTTCTGGGAGAGATTATGATAGTTACCACAAGTAAGCTTCAGCACACTGATCAGCAGTGTCGCCATGCTCCTTAGCGAGCAGCTCACAGGCATTTGCGAGTGTCTCCACGGCTGATGTGAAGTCCTTCACAGCCAGGTGTCTCCGACCAGCTGCCAGGAGCTCCGTCGGGGACCAGGTTGATGCATCTGCTACTTCAGTCATCTGGGGATTTAGATTTTAGCTTTAAATTTATGAATCAATCAAATGAATTATTTATTTAATTGTTTATAAGCGAGCAATGTATACTGATGTGCCTTTATCAAGCAGATTCGAATAAAATTAGTATTTTGTTTCTTTATCCAAAGGTCCAGTCTAGTCTTGAATGTGGTCAGCGGCGGCCTTACCCGTTTCGAGGCTTCGGGCGGCAGGACTTTGCGAGGCCCTTTGTTTTTCGTGAAAAGTATGTGTTGCGAAAGTAGGTCTGGTTGTTTGGTTTAGGTATGGGTCATGTTTGACAAGATATGCTAAAGTTATGGAAATAAATAGTAAAATCAAGTATTTGAGTTTCAAAATATTTTACATTAAAAGATTTACAAAATTAACAAATACAGGGATGATAAATTTTAAAATTGATATTTGTGGCTTTGTTCCTTACCCTAAAATCTTTAATTAAAGCACTACAATCTATTTCGAGAAACAAAATAGTCTGTAAAGATAAGTAAACGCGGCACTGGCGTAACTATACCAGCTGAGGCCCGTGGCAAATCCTTTAGCCCATCTAAAAGTCCCTCCCAGTAAAAATAGTCGCGTTGTGATTCAATTTTATTAGAATTACCAAACATGTTTAATAGTATTGTGTGCATTATAGTTAAATATCCAATATTATTTTTTCTAAACCAGTAAGCAGGGCCACACAGACTTTTCATACAACTTTTGAAATTTGTTGTTTTTTATGATCAAAGATAAGGATCAGAAAACACTCAAGTTAGAGCGCGAGCGCAGCGAGCGCAAAATTTTCTTAAACTTTTATCATTATGGTAGTAAAATGTGGATATTTTGTTCAAAATGTTAGATTAAAGCGGGACCGGAAGCCCCCTCGGGACGGGGGCCCTTAGCATTTTTGGAGCCCTGCCATCATAAAGTTAAGCCACTGGTCCGAGGTGTTCAAAGTTCAAAAATTATGTCCTGACCACAGAAAAGACAAAGAAAGTCCCGAGTCCCGAAATGGACACAAGTGTTACTATGAGCTTAAAAAATTAAAAATCTTCAAGTATTTCAAGGCGCGATATTCAAGTACTACAAAATGAATTTTTCAACTATGGTTTAAATAAATGAATTAGTTAACTAACTTTAATTAAAGTTACTGCAATGTTATAACCTGAATAAATAATTAAGGATCAAAATCAAAAGTTTTAAATTAAATTAAATCTATATTTTTTTAGCTTGGGTTGTTGCCTTAGGCCCTTGCAAGAGCGAGGCCCCGGGCGATTGCCCAGTTCGCCACCCCCTAAGGCCGCCACTGAATGTGGTTATAGTTTTTGCTGAGATTACATCCTCAGGCAACCTGTTCCAATTGTAGACAACTCTGTAGCAAAATAACAAATATCTGATGCAAAATTACATGATCATCCATCCATTCATTAGGCAAAGGATGTCTACTGCTGGACATAGGCCTCCCCTATAGCTCTCAAGACAAGATTAATAAGACCTATTGGTAGTGACTTGCATCCAGTGTAATCAACAAAATAAATCGGCAAAACAGACATCAGTCTACCTTATTGGTGGATGTCATAATATGCTGTGCTTGTATATTGTTGCACATAGGCCTACCCATGAAGGGCGATTGGATATATCCACTAAGCTAGTCCAGTGAGGGTTGGTGGATTCACATATGCCATTGAATTTCTTCTATGGATGTATGCATGTTGCCTCATGATGTTCTCTTTCACAGAAAAGCCAGTGGTATGAAACACCATACAGATATTCCAAAGAAATCATGGGACCATGATTTGAACCCATGACCTCACTATTGTAAGACGGGTGTCACTACCACTAGAATACCACAAGCTTCTTAACTATGTATGAAGGCTTAAACGTAGGGATCTTTTATTAAGTTACTTTGTATTTAGTTGCACCCTGTCACAATATTTTTTAACACGCTTTTATTAGATTCACCTGTATGTTTGCTTGCTGGTAACCCAGCCCTTTGAGCTTGATTTTGACCTACTTTGAGCGATCAGATTTTCTTTATGCTTTGCCCTACTATAAAAGACCAATGAAAATGCATTTAAAAAATTTAATGAATTCTAAGTGTTTCTTTTTATTTTTTTTTAAACTATATATATTTAATCAATGCAGTAATCTAGAAATGATGTTTTTGTAATTATATTTGCAGATACCTACTTGTTGAAAAAAAAAAAGAAAATAATAGATGCTGAAAAGATAATGCTTGGCAAGGGCAAGGTTCCACGTCAATGACTCTTTTTTAATTTTTTTATGTAGAATAGGTCTACATTTGGCCAGCTGAAGATGGAGTACCTGTGTAGACCTAGAAGATACCTATTCACCTTTGACTTGAAGATATCCAAATTCTTATTGTCTCAGGACACAATGATGGAGGCAGAGCATTCCAATTCCTGGCAGTCCACATTAAGAAGGAAGAAGCAAATCGCTTAGTACGAACAGGTGGTATTAACTATGTAGCCATGACTATTATCAATATAGGATGACTATGTAGGGACTGACAGATATCATCACATTCATAACATGAAGAAAATATGAAAATAGTCAAAATATTTGTATATAATAATACAGGTATTACTAAGAAATTATGTCATAGCATGCTCCTTTATGTTACAATCCACATCTTAAGACCTATCTTATAGTACGTACAGAATTGACTTTCTTACTAAATAAGAAAACAGGTTGTAAGAATAGACCAGTGTTTTTCACACATATTGTCTTCATTGAAAATCTGTAACGGCCACCGCATGACAACACAATAGCCGAGCACACAATAGATTATTACGCACGGCGTACTCACCACGTGCAACTAAATCAAACACCTTTTGCAAAACTAGGTTTTGGATATATGACTTGGCAGAAATAATACCGTAAACTTGCTAAATATAATTATGAATTTTCTAGACATACATAGCCCTACCGCCTACTGTCGGCGGCTTTTGCTTTGCACGTCGAATTAATGCAAATATGAACTGAACTCATGTATGAATAATAATGACGTAAACTTACCCTTTTTGTTTAAAACCTTATAGATTGGTGGGAAACAAAGATGTGAGAATAAATAACGTAAAATAAAATAACTTTGTACTCGTGTCCGTTCAAATCGCCTTTTGAGAATTTTGTTAATTTTTGTTTGGCTGTTTTTACAGTTAGTGTGACCAGAATTAATTTACAATTATGCTACATGCTTGTCAGAATATCGCCAAAGGATCGTGCACATTTATGTCGTCGGACCGCATCAAAGAAGAGAGAAGGAAAAATTAGTTAGTTATTATTAAAATTAGTTCTGCTATACTGTGGACCGCATAACAGCGTAAAATTCCACTCAAATCGCTTATATATAAATGTAATTTATACAAGGATGAACTAACGCATACTATACCGGGGTGCAGCATTCTGCATATTCATAGTAATGCGTTGTGGCTCATGTGGCCCGCTCCGCCCCCGCTGCGGCCCGACATAATAACCTAACCTTAACACTACTATTTTTAAATGCCATGATTTTAACTAATAACTTGCCATTAGCACTTTCATACATTTTTTACAGTGTGACGGCTCAAAGTTGGAACACAAAAAATCTTTTTGTAAATTTGGCAAAAACTATTTTTTATAAAAACGTTGTGACTCCCAGTTTTATTTTTGATTGTTACTTGTACCACATGACTATATCTAGCTTTACAATTTAATCATAAAAAAATAAATAATAACAATAAATCAAGACGCGACACAAACTGGAGTACCGCAAGGTATTTTCGGGTCACATTTCTAAAGGAGACGTCCACTAGTGGTATATTATATATACATTATTAATTTATGGGCCATTCAAAAATATTAAATTCATATTTTTTTATCCCTCCATTATATTTGAAATGTGAAAAATAAATTTTACGAAGAATAAAACTTACTATTTTTTCTAGTTCGGCAATAATAATGTGTTTCTATCGTTATACCTATTACTTGCATTTTTACCTGATCCTTCCACATTTATCTCATACTTTGCTAAAATAACATGAAACTAATATGCCCAGTTAGAACAATATGACAAAAAAAGTATTAAAGAGTGTGTCTAAATCATTAAAATGCTTATTTTAGCCATTTGAAGGTTAATCTGAGTTGTCAGATATAAACTGCCTAGTGTGTCAAATATATTTATTTTTACTACGAAATACAAAATTAATTTTTGAAAAATCGGATGGCTCTTTTTTATTTTTAATTGATGTAATAGACTTAGAAAAACGTGTACTTCCTCGACATGTAACGAGTGCTCTGGTTAGATTTTTTAATTATTAGGTATTACACCAGCTTCCATACGTTTTGTAGACGTGTCCATTGACCATAATATGTTATCAATGCGACCAATAATTTTACCTTGTGGTATTCCAGTTTAAGTCGTGTCTTGGTCGGATTCACACAAAACGTCACTTCAAACGACTTTCCTGAAGCTTATCCGCAACGTCCCAAACTCCGAGAAAGCGCGCGCGCTCGTTGCGGATGCGACCCTTACGTGTGACACCACACAGTTCTGAGGCACCCTTTGTAAAACTAATAACAAACTTTTTGGCGGCTAGAATACTACAAGCTACGCAAAACTCAATCCTGGCTGAAGCTTACTTAAAAGCGACGTGAGAATTAGGCTTAACGCAACTTATTTAGTTAACTTCACAGCCACTATAATAGATCCAACCGTTTATTTTCATTTTTTTCTATGGCTACACACGATAGCCATAGAACGTAAATTTTTAAAAACGTTTGTTATTTTATGTAATTTATAAAAAAAAAACTACTGCACTTATGGACTCAATTTGTCAAAGGTGATTATTATACGGGATCAAGGAGCAAACTTAGGCAGTTGTCATATTTTTAAAACCTCGCATTTAAAAGTGAACTTTTGCGTAACATGACGCAGTTACTTTCTATTGGTGCTGTCAAAAAGAAAATACAAGGTTGGATCTATTATAAAGAGTTTGATTCGGCCTGTACAAACTTACGGCCTATGCTCAGCAGTGGGCGATTATAGGCTGAAAACGATGATGATGATGATGATACAGACTTACATAATTTTTAAACATTAACTTTGTCTTAAACATCATATTATACTGTACAAAATTACTAGATCATAAATAATGAGTACAATCACTGACATAAATTATGATCACAATAATAATTATTATTCTAAAGGATAGTACCTAAATGTTTTGAACTATTGCTTTATTAACGCAATTGACCTTAATTTGGCAACATTATTTCATAGCCCGCTGAGCCCGCCATTCGAGCCACTCGCTCGATCCCCGCCATAATTTTACGACAAAGAAAAAAGAAACAAAAATGACGTTTCCGTATGACGTTTCTCAAATGGCTTTTATTTCTTTTCTCATATTAGAATCTTGGCGTAGTATTTTTAAGCATTTGTCACGTTTATTATTATTATGTATTACATAGTTTGCTTTTCGTTTCAAAAGTATTTTTAAAATCCTAGTGGTATTAATCGAGGCTAAGAATAATTTATATCGAGTAAAAATTAATTACTTATTAATAACTTGATATTAGCAAATAGAATATAAATAAATTCAAGGAATTTGTATACCTACTGTTAGGTACGTTAGGTACGTACCTAACAGATGCAAACGGAAAAACTTATTTTAGCGGTACCTAGTCTAATAATATTTTAAAACACTGCCGAAAGCGCACCACAATTCCGGACACATTTTGTTATAACTTTAGTAAATTAAGTTCGTAATTCGTATAGGCTGGGTGGCTAGCTCTAGTGTCAGAGTTTTTTAAGCCGCCTGGAGGCCTCTGACATGGCTAAATGGTTACAACAATCGGGACCTATAGTAGGTACAATTTAATGTGTCATCCGTTACTGGCGGCCGCTGGCAGAAAAAATAATATAAAAATACTTTACTAGATACTACTAAAATACTTTTATACTTTGCCCTAACATCTTCCAGGGCTGCCCTTTAGCCCAAGTAAACCCTATATCCATCTTACCACAAAAGTTTTACGCACGCTTTAGACACTGTTAGGTAACTGTACAAATTGCACGGTTAAACAGTGTTTAAAGTGCGTTTAAATATTTTGTGGTTAGGCAGTATATATTTTAATGGATGCAGATAGATACGTCGTGTACCTAATGACACAGTAGTATCGACTTTCTTAGCACGAAAACGGCCGCTCAATTATAAAGGATCAGTTTGCAGAACTGGAATGATTACGAGCATCCCAAATATGTACCGAAGAGTAAAGCACCAACATTGGAATATATCTCTTTCTACTAGTGTATCCATACAGTAATTTCATTTACAATCTACAAAACACTACGTATATACCAATAAAAGAATGAGGGAATTCATTTGTATTTCAGGTGGGATAAATCTGAAATTCAAATATTATTATAAACAGAGTTATCTGCTTACCCTGTATTAAGTAAAAATGATTGGTTGATTAAGACCATTATTACGAACGTTTACTATGAGACCAACCCGAAATTCGAGAAAAAAAACAGCTGTTTCATGCAAAACTGAAACTCGGAATCGACAAAATGTATGTAACAGCAGATTTGTTTCCTCTAATTATAGTTTAGTCTCAAAATATAGCCTTATAGTAAACCTCCTTTCGGCTGAGTACATCAGTTCATTATAATATTATCGCTACACCATCATCTTAATTCTCTCAGCGCCTCCCACCCGCTAGTAGACATCTTTGCCGACGAATGGACAACAATAATTGCTAAAAATATTTTTTCATATTGCGAAGAAGTCAAATTGTGATCTCAAAATATTCCTAAAACTTAAAGGTAGGTATAGTTAGCGTAAAAAAATAATAACACGTTGTTCTTTTAACTTTTAATTCATGTTTGTATTTATTCTGTTCTATTTTATGTAATTTTTTTTATTCGTAGTCTTTAAGGATAAAAAATATAAAGCCTAGTATTAAGTGCTGTAAGTTACATTTTCTATAAACAAACAAATTGAAAATCTCCACTCCCTTTTGACCACTTTTGCTCATATTTACAAATCTTGTTAGAATATACTAAACAATCTTGCGAAATATTATAAAAATTAGCTGATAAATAGCGCGACAGCATATTATACTCGTATCTACCCGTAGTTACCGAGCTGTACTAGTTACTAAGTACAACAGAGTTCATTATTTTGCTATTATACAAGAAAAGTGCATAGTTCATAGAAGTAGGTTCTTAATTGATTACAATGACTTACTAACGTACGTAGTATTAGATTATATATAAGTAGTAATTACTTCTCTCTACAAGCTAACATCACATTCCCGAAATGTTTTGTCGTTATTGTCACCCTACACAAGAAATTTGTAAATAAACCAAGAAACTTACCTAAAAAATGAAATTCCACAACCAGCATAAGCTTCACTATTACAGCCCTTAACGCAACTATTTTTCAACTTATAAAAATATTAAGCAGCAAGCAGAATGACGACTTTTGCATAAATTATCAGACATATTGTTTTTGGAAGCGCCATAGGTGCGGCCGTGCGTAGTTGGTAAATTTCTACTAATATGAAAAACGGTTTTTGTATTGCAAAAATAATTATGTACCAATATTAAAATCAGAACATCATCGAACTTATTACGTTAATTAGAATACATTTTATGCTAATCAATCAACTTGTACAATTAAATGCGATTTAATGATTAAGTACCAGATATATGAGATAATCTGCCATCCAATAGTTTTATTAAAACTGGTAAGTTTCGAGAAAGGGACAGACAGGGACCAACCATGAAGTTATAGGTAAAAATGGAGCCAACACTCCTAATACCTACTTGAAGCAAATACCTATTTATCGCCATCTCACTCATCTGGGGTCCGATCTCTCTTTTCAATAGGGTGACATTACTCTACAAAAACCCAGGTCAAATTTACTATGCAAAAATACTAGGTACAAGAAAAACGTAATATTTTTTTTAAATATGCTTTATGTACTCTTAATCCTAATTCATATTACTAACACGAAAGTTTGTATTGGATGTTTGTTACTCTTTCACGCAAAAACTACTGAATGGTTTGAGAATTTGAGATGAAACTTTGCAACAGTAATGCTTATACATCAGAATAAAGCTCGAAACATACTGAGCCATGCACACTATCGGACAAAAGTCGCAGACGTCACCTTCGGACGATCTTGAGCGTTCGGACGTCCGAGAGCGATCTGTCAGAGGAATTCCTCGTGGACCAACTGCTTTCGCACAACTAGTTGTGCGATCAGGAATGTTATGCACACCGGATGTTTTAAGACAGTGCACATTGCTAAGTCGCGGCTGTCAGTCGCGTCCGTAAGCCGCGTCCGATACCAGCTTAATTACACAGACTATAATTTACAAAGATATATTGCGTGAAACGAATAACAACAGCGTATATATTAAATCATATCTATACAGTTTGCGCTATCTATGTCACGTAAAACATCTAGTTCTCTCACGTCTAGTTAATCGTGCTATATCTAAAACATTCCATCGAGGTGCAACAATAATTATTGACTATTTCGTCGTTTCTAAAGCCAGTTGTCTGTCTGCGAAAGAAGAAAAACTTGGTTACCCTACAGGAACCACCAAACACGTATGTAACAGTGTTACCACTTTGGGGATTTTGCCAGATCCCAAAAAATGAGTATTTGTTGTACTCGCTCTACCATGATAAAATTGACACTCGTATGTTATATGTTACTCGCAAATTATACTTTTTCAACTGATTTAGGCACAAATCACTATTTCTAAAAGAAATAAAATTTAATATTATCTCATTTTGTTATTTCACTTGAAGTTTAGTATGTGAATTAAGTATAATTTGATAAAATTTTCCCACATATCGGCAGTTTTTAATTTTTATATGGTCCAACGCGGACCACACGAAAGAGAGATCGGACCCCAGATGAGTGAGATGGCGATAAATAGGTATTTGCTTCAAGTAGGTATTAAGTGTGTTGGCTCCATTTTTTAAAATCTAAAGTTTAAAGCTTCATGGGACCAACAGTTGTTGCTGTCCTGCTCGGAATGTTTTTCCCATTTGATAAGTAAGAAACAAATGTGAACCTTTTGTCTATAGAAAGAAAGTACATTTTTCTTTATTAAATTTTGCTTCGTAAGCGTTCCAGTTCTTGTATGAAACTTCCTTGGTTTGCATTAACTTAACTTAAATTAAAAAAAATCTTTAACACGAAAAAACTATAATCTTGCTGCAGTATAGATAAAGACGAGGTTCCACCACGAGTAGCCAGCTGTAGCCTTGCTCTCTGTTAGTTCATCTATCTCTGTCACTGTACTAAGTGATTCTGCAAAATATAGGTACGAGTATATCTATAGTCAACAAAATCGCGATGCGAAAATCTTTTCCGGTAAAACCGTAAGAATTATCAATATATATCTAAATATATCAGGTGCCCCGGTTGTGGCCACTGACCCGGCGTTGTGGCCATTTTGGTGTCAAAATTATTCCATAATTAATGGTGATTATGTACAATGTACCAAACAACATAAATATTGTTTGTATGAATCTCAAATTATACGAGTATATAATTATATTTTTTAAATTAATTGAACATTAAATTGTCTAAATAATCGTTAAAATTCAAAGTGGCCACAAATGATACCATGATGGCCACAACCGGGGCACCTGCTCATAAGGGTAGCTACATAATTAAAATAAGAAGACAGGTAGGTACCTACTTTTAGGTTTGGGCCGATTCAAACTTCCTGGTGGTTCAGTGTTAACTCTTTGATTAGGTATTTACTTGTCTACAAGTAAATAATCTAAGTGTTAACTATACGCTACGGATAACCCAAACCTCGCGCAGCTGCTGCAGTCAGGATTAGGTCCGCAGCTTCTAGCTAACATCACACTTATTTGATCTACTTATTTTATGATGATGCAGATGCAACGTGTAATGACAGGGTAGTATCGACTTTCCTCGGTTAACGGTCACCCGCCCAATCGCCACTAGGGATGGGCGGTCTAGACAAAACTATGATCTAGCAGTTCGAATAGTAAGTAGGTCAAAGCACTAGCTGTGTTACTACGGTGTTAAATAATATAGCTAGCGGCCCGCTATTATTTCGTTCGGGCTGAACATCCTCATTATCATATTTTCTCTACAAAGTATTTAAAAGACATATATATGCATGTATACCTATAATTATGTACTTTTACTTTGTATCGCTGTTGATGAAAATCTTTAGCGTGTTTCAAAAGGTCTGCGTAGGTACAGAGAGTGAAAAGTAACTTTGCTTTTTACCGACTTCCAAAAAGAAGGAGGTACTTGTTCGTCTGTGTGTACCTACCGATATTTTTTTGTGTACGTTCATCGATATTTTCGCCAATTGTGAATCGTTTTTTTATAATAGAAAGAGTATACTTTCGAGGTGGTCTCATTTAAATTTTATCGAAATCGGCTGAGCCGTAAAAATATGGATGTCACATCGATTCGTGTAAACTGTAGGTGTATGTAGCGATATGATAATATTTAAATTGCCTATTATAATTATATATGTACCTAACTACTTAGATATTATACTATGTACCTACCTAGCTATTGAGCCGTTAGTAAAGACAATGTAATTTAGTGTTTGTGAGTTTTATCGAACAAATGGGATTTCACCCTGTTCTGTACCAGCCTTTTTAATAGTTCAATGCAGGACGTAGGCCTACCCACGGAGGGTGATTGTGCCATATCCACCACGCTGGCCCAGAGCGGGTTGGTGGATTCACATACACCATCGAGTTTCTTCTACGGACGTACCTATGCAGGTTGCCTCGCAATGTTTTCCTTCACCGAAAAGCCAGTGGTGTGTACATAAATTCCCAAGAACTCATTGATACGGGATCGGGATTTGAACCCACGACCTCACGATTGTAAGGCTAGATCATTACCACTAGACCACTACAGATTTTGACTTGAGTGTAATTAGATATTTAAAATAAGACTGCAGGCTTCAGGAGTAAAAGTTTATTGATTTTTGCTCGATTTGTAACCTTTAACAACTTTATAGTGGCATTTATTCATTAGCACTAGAAAACAACAAGTCCCTCACTACCAGACGATTGTCGAATTTTCACGTTACCTAGGCTACGTTATCGATATGATTAGCCCCTAGTTTTCCAGTGTCGCAGCCCTATCCATTTTCCTACTTTCCCCAGTTCGGCTGCGACCGTTGCAGAGATCGCACGTGTTTCCGCGGCTCGCGACTAAGCCCTCCAATTTCGTACCAATCACGCGATATCACAATAACTCTAAAGAATATAACAGTAGTAAAATGTGAGCAGGGCTTTAAGTGAGCCAACCTGTCCGGAACGGGCGTAGAAGCTATTGTAAGTAATTTTTGTTGAATTTGAAGATATTACGAACGAAATGACATGTTTCATGTGTTAATTACTGACTTTCAGCTCTAATTACGGCTAAGCTTACAGCTTAGGCAGCGCTTAAGTAAATTGTTTAACTTAGGAATTAATATGAGGTGTTGAAGTTAGTCTTGCTAGTGCTAACATTGTTTTATGTAGGTGCTTGTCATTGTTCTGAACTGTTGCTTAAACTAAGTATTGTCTATATAGATTCGAACTCCAGGATTCAGAAAACTTTGGCTACCCTAGGATAAGTTATTTTTGGTTAATTTTGAACTTGTAGTGGTGGTCTAGTGGGACTCTCTTGCAATCGTGAGGTCTTGGGATCGAATCACGGCTTCAAATCAATGAGTTCTTTGTGAAGGTGAAGAAAATGTCGCGAAAAAAAGCTGTACTTATAAGTCCGGGAGATAAGCGTAAAGAATGCAACTACTTTCTAATAGCTGATTTTTTAGTATTGGGTAGTCATGGTGGTGTACAACAATATCCGGATTCAGTCACCTCGAATGCTTAGCGTTTTAGGTGATTGGCTGTGGTTAAACTCTTTTTTAATTACTTATTTATAAGTACACCAATTTTCAGCTTTTAGAAGTAGTTGCATTTTTTGCGCTTACCTCCCGGGCTATTATACGTATAGCCGCATATTAGTAGAATACATTTTACGGACGCTTAATGCTAAGGTTCAATTAGGTATCCTTCAAGGGTACCTTAGCCATGTCAGAGGCCTTCAGGCGGCGTAAAAACTCTGAACTTACTTAAGTGTACCGAAGCCTATGTTCAATAGTCGACTATCAAAAGCCGATATATAGGTAGTTATAATGATTAAGTGAGCGAAGCGTCTCTACATCAACTGACTTTTGTTTTTGCCTGTACGGAAATGAATTCGTTTGGATGTTAAGGGGGCGAATAATGCCAAAATCGACTTTTTAAAGACGTGGTGTAAAGATAACGAACATAAATATCCATATTAAAAAATACTATAGGAAAGGAAAGAACCTATAGTAGCAGAGTAATCGCGTAGAATTTTGGAAAATACAGTGGTTACCTAAGAAAAAAAAAAACTTCGCATCATGAAAAAAAAACTTTTTTTTCATTTGCTCGAAATTATCAGCGACAACACCACATTATTTTTGACAAATTACGTAGCCAGACTAATGTTTTAGTAGAGTAATCGATTAGTTTATTTTAATATATGCTTAAATTTTGAATAAATAAATAAAATATCATCTAAAAATGCAAGCTGGCGCTCGAAGCCAAAATCATCGTGAACTGTGTCATGCAATTTTCGACTCTAAACAAAGCAGCATAGATGATAGCGAGTGATGCAAGAAGCGCGGGTGAAATCTGTTTTTTTCATGGCATTAGGCGCACTCTTAACCCTTGCAAAAGTAGGTAGGTTCAGTTAGTATTTCTCACAACCGACCGTATACGAGCCCTCTCCTATAGCTACTAAAACGGTCACAAACACTGCTACGCCCGCTTCCGACCTCCTTCATAAAATGCCGCACATGTTAGTGGCCGGTAGCTACTTTTGTAGCTGCATTTATGGTTTGTGTGCGGTCGTACTAAGATAATCACTAAAAAGTAAAGTTAACTACAAGCAGCGCAAAACCCATCAACATGGAATGTAAAAAAAATACCAAGTCAATATTACTGTTCCATAATTTTTTTTTTCGCTTATTTTTATCATCAGTATAAGCTGTTTAAATAGTCATTTATAATTTTCCGATATAGTTGATTTATTATATATATTAGTTTATTTTATATTATGTATGAGTTGGTTATTATTAGAATTTATTCGAATGTATGTTGTTTAAGTAAGTATATACATATATCACTTTCACACACCCCGTCGCCTATAACTTTAAATTAATCCTTCACAAGTAACGGTTGCCTGGAAGAAATTGCTTTTTAGCGATAAGGCCGCCGATTGTAACACTTACTATAAGTCCCTAGTCTAAGTTTTCCTGTTTATTTAAATTTTGGTGTGGCAATAAAGAATTTATCTATCTATCTATCAAGTCGATGGCAAAACCCAATTCTGATTGAAGCTCACATTTATAACAGCTGTGCAAGGAATTTGTTTCGCGCAGTTTGTAGTTAACTTCACAGCCGTCAAGAAGTTTAATTCGGCCTATGGCTGCATTTATAGTTTTTTTACGGTCATACAATTGTATGTGACACGTGTTGTTTGCTCTAGGTGAGGAGTTCCGTCTCCTCGGCGACCAGATGAGCAGTTTCAGTGTGATCCCGTGCGAATCAAGGCCACGAAAATTGCTCCCCACGGCAGTCCAGCGCGCGCCTACATCGCCTACCACAAGCTCGCGGGCATGGAGGCCCAAACGGCCACGCCAGCCGAGTGCGAGTGTGGCGTGCATCCGTCTGTCTTCTATCTCCTGGCCACGTTGCTGCTCACTAGGTTTGTTCCTTTTATTAGGCAGTAAACATATGACAAGCTCGCGGCACAGAGGTCTAAACGGCCACGCCAGCCGAGTGCGAGTGCAGCGTGCATCCGTCTGTCTTCTATTTACTGCCAACATTGCTACTCACAAGGTGAGTACACTTCATCAGCCAGTATTAGCGTCATATGACAAGCTAGCGGGAATGGAGGCCCAAACGGCTACGCCAGCCAAGTGCTAGTGTGACTTGCATCCGTCAGTCTCCTATGTACTGGCCACATTGCTACTCACCAGGTGAGTACACTGCATTAGACAGTATTAGCGTCACATGAGCGTCAATTGCGTGAGTGTCCACTACTATAAGTGTGCCTACATCACCTACCACAAGTTCGCTTGCTTGGAGGCCCAAACGGCCACTCCAGCCGAGTGCGAGTGTGGCGTGCATCCGCCTTTCTTATACCTATTATCCACATTGGTACTAACCAGGTAAGTGACTTACGTGTGCTGCAATCGTGACGGCGTGGAGGCAATCTGCTGAATTTGATGGCTCTCATACCAGAGGTATATGCGCTCCGCGGGGCAGTCAGTTCGAGAGGTTAAACTCAAGTAAAAAGTAAATTCTTATTGTGAGCAATGAGTCATTATGTAATTTATAAAAACACTACTACACGCCCGGGCTTCGCACAGGTGTATTATACATATAAACCTTCCTCTTGAATCACTCTATCTATTAAAAAAAACGCATCAAAATCCATTGCGTATAAGTATAGTTTTAAAGATATAAGCATACATAGGGATAGACAGACAGGGAAGCTACTTTGTTTTATACTATGCAGTGATTTGCGGTAAGTACCTACGCGAAGTTGTAGAGTTTCGTGTGAAATTAGGCATCTTTGCGAAACATGGTTACACAGATTCTACAATTGTGAAACAAAATTGCCGTCCAATTTCAGGAGAATATTTCCGCCAAAAAGACTTCCCAGACAGTTATGTCGGTATACTACCTACTCTTCTTGTCGAATATTATACAGATATATGTTACTTACTAATTCTAGCGAAACTGAAAATTTTCATAATACCTACTGTTACGCCTTTCGGTGTAGGTACTCTCGCAACAGAAATTCTGAAACCAACTTAGTGTAAATTCGTTCTAAAATTCAGCTCACATCTCGAATATCAACTCACAGAATCACAAAATGTCTAAGAGAGAGACATCTAAGTAGGTATCGTCCAGAATTTTATTACTCAAATAGGAACATCTTTACTAATAGGTATAATATCTCAATCCAAAAGCGTGTTTGTTATATAATTTTCTCAAAGCTTCAAAGCAACGGATAGACTTAATATTTGACATAGATAAGTATAGTTCAAAAGGATGGAATGTGATAGGTATACAGGGTTATTTCTAATCAATTAGCATCCTTCTAGGGGATTATTCTGTACATAAAAACTAACAACTTTTGTTCTACGACTTTCGTCAAAACTAAAAAAAAAACAGCTGTTCCATACATTTTGTCGCGGGTGAACTAAATTTTTCTATGGAGCAACAAATCTTGACGAAAGTCGTAGAACACAAGTTGTTAGTTTTGATGTACAGAATAAGCCCCTAGAAGGATGCTAATTGACTAGATATAACCCTGTATAAGTTTCTCATTATCCTAAGAAATAAAAAATTCCAATGGGATAGCACAAAAATCAAAATATCACGCGGGAAAGCTGTGAGCAAAAGCTAGTTTTACATAAAATACGTACAATGGCCCTTAGAGCTCGGTTCTGGCACCGTTAATAATTTTATAAATACGACGTGTGTTTGTTGGTTTGTTACTCTTTAACGGAGCAACAGAACAATGACTTGATTTGACAAAGGATTGACTTGATTTTTGGGCATGTAAATCGAAGGACTTTTTTTCTTAGTAAAATAAAGTTTATTTGGGATAGCAAAAATAAAATCACGCGGGCAAAGCTGTGAACAATAGCTAGTTTTACATA